>VZTB01011536.1:218150-235091 GCA_013397245.1 Thryothorus ludovicianus | reverse complement strand
TTTTTCAGCTGCCTATACAGGGATTCTCAGCATTTCACCTGCTCCTGTGCAGATCCACCACACCATACAGGTTCAGCAGCACGTGTCAGACCCCCTGTATGAGCATGGTGTCTCTCCATGGTCACAGAACAGGACTGATGCTTTATGAAAATACTGGACTCACTGCACACACTGACTGTACAGTTAAGGTTGCAAAGGTGCTGCCTGACAGTTCTGGAGTTTGGGATTTATGGCAACCTGGTCAGAATTATTTCCTCTGTGTAAATACAGAAAATTCCAAAATGCTACTTGAAATTTACCATTAAAGATGGAAAAAAAACCCAACCAACCAAAACCAACCAAATAAACAAAGAGGAAACACAACACACCAACCCAAACTGGAACTTTTTCAGGGGAACACAAGAGAAATTGCAACCCTCCTTACAATCAACCTTTGGGGTAGTCAGAGACAGGATCCAATTCTCCATAAAAATACATAAATCTGTTTTTTCACTAATTTCTAACAGCTACACCAAATTAAGCAGGAATTTTGCAGCCTGGTTAACCATGCAGCCCTTATTCAATTCTGTTCCTTGTGCTGAATGAAACAACTGCACTTGGGGAAAGAGCTGCTGGTGAGTCAAGGACTGCTTTTTAACAGGTACCACTGGAATGGGGGGGAAGGAAAAGGTTTCTCAGGCAACCTTTACGCTGCAACTTGCTCCCATTTGAACATTTAAACTCTTTTATTTATTTATTTATTCTTTAAATAAAAAATTGGGTTCTTTTAAATGCATGGTTTGTTACTGTGAATTTAAACTTCTGAACCAACTGATGAAGGGACCATAAGGGAGATGCTGGGAAGCAGGAAGCACACAAGGGCCTGTTTATTCATTATTATGCACTCCTCTAGAGTGCATACAACTAGAATTCCCCTGTTTTATCTGTGTATCGTATTTTAATAACCAGGATATTTCCAATTCAACAAGTAGTATACAGGAATACACAGAAAAGTAAAGGCATTTGAAAATTATCTGTGCACATACTTAGTTTGAATTATCTTCCTTTACTCTCCATCCAAAATTGTCTTCATCCTGCTGAAAACTTGACTTCTCCAACTCTTACTTGAACAAATGCATTGAAAGCTTCTGGAAAAAAAAACCAAACAAACAAAACACCCCAACCCCTCAAAACTAACAAAAACAAACCCACAGCCCTAGACTCCAGGTTTCCATGCAGTTATAGCCAAAAGACCTCAGGATAAGAAAGCATAAATATAAGAAGTTTTGGTAGTCTGAGACCAGAGTCAAATGTTCCTTTCACTAAACAGCATAATGAAGAATTTTGGCCTGAAGCAACTAAATAATTAGGAAAGTACTTTGAATTATTTTGATTATAGCTATATTCTTAAGTCTAGATTAAAACTGTCATGTCTGCTAGCATTGTTAAAGTTACTTCATTTTCTTTTGAATTTACTGCTGTACTTCACTTTTCAGTGTAATGTGGATCATGAGAGATGTCTTCTATTTTAACAGAATCTGAATCATTATCAATTAACCAGTCAAGTGAGAAAACACTGGTTCCTTTATTTCCTCCATCATTGTAATTTCCATCTTATAGGAAGGATTCAGGTAAAAACAAGAGCTATTTCTGTAATACAAGGTTATATACTATTACAAGAACAACCACCAGTTTACATTTTTTAATACCTACATAATTTTCAAAACTGCATGTCTGCATATTCAGAAAGAAAAAGGTTAATAGAGAGATCAACTAAGTAACAATGAACAAAAAAAAACTTGTCACTGAAAAAAGCTGTCACTGTCCACAGGAACCATGTCTAGTCACGTTTTCAGTCAGTCAGTCAGCTAGCTGAGGGTCATGTCATTACTTAGTTTCTGTAGAAAAAACACAAGTACAAAAATAGTATCAAAAAGCAATATACCTATTTTTATTTTAAAGTACGTATCATAAAATATAATCATTACATCAGCATATAAATAAGGCTTTCAATATCTTTAGAAGAATAAAATTAAAGTTTTAGGCATGCTTCTCTGACTTTCAAAGAAGTGCTTCTTTGAGCAGTGTGTGAAAGCCAGCATGTTTTCTGCAGTATACAGTTTATACAAAATATAGCTATTTTTTTCAATGTATATCACAACTAGGATACAATTACTTTTTAAAAACATTTTTGCAGAGCAGTAAATCATTAAAATATATACATATTAACATCAGGATTGTAATAAAGGTTAAGTAAAAAAAATGAATGCAAATTAAATCAGTGACGCAGGACTTCTGGACAAAAATAACCAAAGACAATAATAACCAAGTATTTTAAGAAAGAATAAATGGTTTTTCACCAACTTAGTCAGTAACTAAATAATTATTTTAAACACCCAACATTTTTCAGCAGGGGAAAAATGCAATGAATCCGTTTGCTGTGGGTTGAAGTCAATCAGCAATGAGTATTAAATGCCACAGAACCTAGCTCCACATACTGAATCTGCCATTTCTAACACAATGCTAGTTAGAAACTGCTTTCTGAGGACTATTTGAAAGCTTTATGAAAGATATCTTGTGTGGGTTTTTGTTTTGTTTCCTTGTGGGTCTGTTGTTTAGTAGCCTGGGGGGTGTTCCAAGGGTGAGGAGTGGTATTTAAATAGAACTACTAGGTAGCAATGAAGAGATTAATTGGAATGCCACCATGCATTCTTCTGACAGAAAGCAAATTCTTTCCTTCCTCTTCTATTTTTGAATGACACAGTGTGTGTAACTGGCATCAGACACTGCAGTGAGCTTTTCACAAAATAAACAAAGCAACACAAAGCCCTGAGTAGAGAGCACAAGCTGGTCAACAGCAAGATTTTTAAAATAGGTCTGCTTTTAGCAACTGCCTAGAAGTAGACACTGTAGCTGTCTCCTCAAGTCTACACTGATTTAATCCAAGATAGTCTGAAGTGATTACTTCAGCAAGTATTACCTCACACCCTAAAAATCTTACATTAGAACTTAAAGTGGTGAAGAGAACCCTACTGGTCTGTCTTCACATCTTTTCTCTGCTACTTTTAACTACTCACATAAACAACTGAATTTTCATTAACTTGTAGGAGTACAAGAACCTGTAAAAGTCATTAGGTGGTTTAGTTCAGAATATTAATAGATGTGTATTCCAATTTGCCAGATAAACAAAGTTTGTTGCAAGGTAACAAAGTTCTTATAGTCAGAAGTTTGCATTGCAAAAGCATTATGAGTAGCATACTGTTACCATAAAACTTTTTTAAAGAAACAATTTTGTTAATAGTATTTTTTAAAAGATTATTGCATAAGAAGGTGTTAGGGCAAAACTTCAAATGTGCTAAAAAAATTAAATATTTTAACTTAATTATTCCACTGAATAATATTTATTTTTATATAGATTCAAGAATTCCCAGGTCTTATAATGAATTTTCATCAGAAAACCTTGCATAAAAAAGACTTTCAGAAATCCAGTCACCTTGTTAGAGACGAAAGGCAAGCAGTACAACAGGACTTAAGAAAGGAATTTTTTTTATTAAGAGGCAATGATTTCCTTAAGTGAAAACTCTCAGAAGTTTTAGCTAGGAAGGTTACTTCCAACAGCTAAAATTCAAAATTAAAAATGTTAGTATTATCATATCTTAAAAAAACCCCACAACTATTTCAGAGATTTTAAGAGAGAATTGCATCTCTTTTCACATGCAATTTAACACTTTAATTGAAAGCAAAATATAAGCCTCCAAATTACTGCAAAGCTTGTTAGCCAGAGCAGTGCAAAGTCAGGCAGTGGGAAAATCATTTACATGGACAAGCCCTTTAGAAGGCAACCTTTCCTTTTAAGTACCACTTCATTGGAATTTGAGAAACTAAAGGACAAATGAACAAGTAATTCTGTCTGTCTATCCTGAAAAGAGACAGATGCCAAGACAACCTGCTAAGAAACTTGGAATCAGGACTTTTGTGTACAGAAAAAGTGGGGATAAACCATTTTTCTAATTTTAGATGCATATTGTATTTACACATCTCCAGTAAGAAGTACACAAGGCAGACCTGGTATTATATCACCCTTCACATCATAGTTATTCCTGTAGGGACACAGAGGCTGGGCTTTTATTGCTGAAAGCAAAAGTCACATTTAAAACAAACAACTTTGCACAAAGGCAAGAGCATGGGTACAAGTTAGTTGAAATTGCATTCATCAGAGCTGCTGATTAATAAATAAGTTTCAATTTAGTTTTAGCTATAATTCCATGCAAAAAAAGAATGCACAAAAATCCAACTTATTAAAACAAAAAATGTGTATAAAAACTAAGGCCACCTTTAGTATCTGCTGCTTATCAAAAGAGCAACATGGAGGTCCTTAGAAGAAAAGGAACACTTTGAGCAAAAGCTTTTTTTGGTCTTTGCAACCCTGGGGTCACAAAGAACATCTATACAAAGAAATGTACAAAGCTTAGAGGGAAAATACTGATGCAAAGACAGTTAGGTGATATTTTCTGAATTAGTTAAATCAAAACTTCATGTCCCCTAGGAAGATATTATGGTTCTGGAAATATCTGGAAATATTAGTAATATTTGAGACTTATTTTGTAAAAAAAAGGGCTTAGACTTTTCTCCCTCAACTATATTCTCCTTTGGCAATAGTCCTGATGCTGAAAAACATAACCTAAAAAATGATGAAATTCAATATAATTTGAAGCAAAGCAATGTTTTAAAAGAACAATTGAATTTTAATCCCTGAAGACAGTAAGATATAAAACATCTCTAGGAGTTTAGCCAGGCCATAAGCATCAAACAAAGATCTCACACTAATTGTCTCAAACATGTATCTCAATTCCTCCACAACAGGCTCTGCTAAATTTTCTCTGCTATTACATATTTCAGCTATACCTGATTTCTGAGGACACAGATGACCTAAATATCCCAAATTTTTGGTTTCATCTGACAATCTTACCTGTCCCCGCCTCCCATCCTTTTTTTATTTACCCCTTCACTCCTCTGCCCTTCAAGGGCTCAACTTTTCATCTTTAACCAATGCCACTGAGGGCACATGATTGTAATAGAAAAAAAGACACACACAAGTTCATGTCTGTTTCACTGTTTATTTTTGCATACTCTTTTCAATGTCAATTGATTCTCCCAAGTACAAAAGTGGTTATTTCTACGAACACCCAGATTGATTTTTATCAACTGGTTCCTTTTTTTTCAAGAAGTATAAAAATTGATTTTTATAAAATAAAGTGCCCATGTGTATATACAAGCATACATACCCCCATACATATATATATGTATGTATATATGTATGTGTGTATGTATGTATGTATATACACACACAGATGTATCAAAAATTCTATTTCAACTTGTAAGCTAAGAATAGATGTAGAGTTTGTCATTATATTTGTGTCTAACCTCAAAAGCTTTGCCTGTCCCTGCTGCTGTGCTGCCCTAGGTGAGAGAGCTCAGGCTGCCTGGGGGTACTCACCTGCTCAGTAAGTTCTCTGGCGCTTGTTGGGCTCCTCGGAGGGCGAGTCTGCCAGCTTCACTTTCAGCCTCACACCATTCACAATCTTGCCATGCAGTGCAGTTATGGCCTCGCTGGCACTTGCTCTGTCTGCAAATTTTGCATAGCCCACGTTTTTTCCAGCCACAAGATAAACACTTATCAATTGTCCAAAACGACTGGGGGCAGGGGGAGAGAAAAAAAAGGCAATTTACAGATTTTCCTGCAACATCTCCAACCTGAAGCACATATGATTTGTTAACTGCAAACACAGTATTTTGTATTTTTATATTTACATATCCTCTTCTCTTGGATTATGGGCAGAAGCTCAAATGGACACCAAAGGTTCACAGATGTTTTCCATTAAATATTACGATAGAACTACAAACATCAGTGATTTCTCTCATATTTAAAAGAATATGTAAAGCTGGTCAATACTGCAGTCCCCAAACACTAAATGGCACTCAAAAACAAAACAAGAAAAAACCCCAAACTAACCAAAAAGTAAGATGTACAAACCCAAACTGGCAGATAATTTAGAAGCTAAACCTGCATCTCACTTAAATGAACTTGCTCAGTTTTGATTTATCTTTGAAAAGGTCTCAATGAAATTATTCAGAAAGCAAGCACTACAGCTTCAGGGAAAAATAAGAGATTTCCAAGTACTCAGGAGATTCCTAGACAAATCCTTAAATATTTTTTTAAAATAATCTGCTTGCTTCTTACTGAAGTTATACTGAAATGTCAATTCAGGTCCATAGCCTTTTTCTTCTCCAGCATCTGATTAAGAAAATCCACTATCTCAAATAGGTACAATTTTGACTTTCACACAAAATGTTTTTCTCTCCTGGTGCTTTTAAAATACTTTGGCTTTTCAAAGATTTATTGCAGATTCAAGCTATTAGAAAAGGGAGATGTCTTTTTTCAGGAGTATACTACAAATTAATAATATAAAATATTGGAGAACTGCTGATTACAGATTTTTTAAAGGATGGTAAAAATTGTCTCAAGTCCTTGCTCCACACAGGGAGATAGAAAGAACAATTGAAATAGTGTTAGTAGGATGCAAACCATTATAATGTATCAGAAAAAAACCAACACCCTACACTTGTTCCCTCTAGGTTACTGTAGAAATTTATCAAAATAGTTAAATGCTTTACAAAAATATGTAAAAGAAAACGCAAAATTAATTAAAAAATAGTAACTGGAAGCACTACATTTTTTGGTTAAAAATCTACATTAGAAGACTAGACATTTTACTTCAGACTAAGTTGATTACAATAAAGCTGCTATACTGATGACACTGCATGTATGCTTCAACATTAATCCCATTACACACTTCTTCCAAAAAGTAACTGTTACCTACTGCTCACTTATGACCTACTGGTCACTGTGTACAGCCTTTTCTGGAAAAAGTTTATAGGCCCTCTTTTTTATTTTCATAGTTTACTTTCAAAAATTCATAGTTTGTTTCCTTTTTGTGAGGGAACACTCATTTGTAAACAGAGTCTTACCAGAACACATCCTCCAGTACATTTACAGGTAAAGGATGGGGATGAAAAAGTATGAAAAGCCTTTCCTTCACAGAAGTGTCAGGTGGAACTTTTTTTTTGGGTGGTGGAAGTATGGCATCTGTTTGGGGCTGCAGCAACTGTGGGCCAGTAGTTCCTCCAAATGCTTGCTGAAATAAGGGGAAAAAAAATGCAAGTATAAGTTAACTGATGGGGGGGGTGGAGGGGGGTAGAGGAAGTAATTTTAACTTTCTTACCATTTTTGTTCCACCACAGGACATAAGTAGGCCCTGTGAGTTCTAATCTTCTCTAGTTTATTTACTTTAGTTATTTCATTAAATTTGACAACAAATTCAAGTAAGGTCAGACAGCTTTTCAGGGAATAAAAATGCACCAACCAACCACAGGTACGTCTCAAAAATGCAGCAGTAGAACAGTTTGCAGAAGCAAGCCAGCAGTGTTCTTTATTGACATATGTGAAGTTCCTTACAACAATCCAGAAGAATACCAACACCGTCCATGATCTGAACTTACAGGAGGTGTCCTGTACTGCTGAACCATCGTGCTGCTACTGCGCAACGCTGATGACACCTGGGCTGTCACCAGCTGTGCTGCCATCTTCCTGATAAGGCTGCAAACAGAAGTGATAATAAACTGCTTTAAAGAAAGAGCTATGTTATAGTAATCTGAAATTTAGCATGAGAAAATAAGTTTCAAAACACATCAGAGAATCTCTAGACATCTGTAATGTCAGGTCAATAATGAAAATCAAGACAGGCTTTCGTGACAGCCTATGGAGAAATCTGAAAGCCTGCACACTAGCTGCAACTCACTGAAAACATTCATCCATTACCACTTACAGATATACAAAACTACTCTTTGGGTCTTTTAACACTCTAGGGGAAAATAAGAAAAAAATTATCTCTACAAGAGCCCACTATATTTTGTGAGAAATGCCTAAAAAGCGAAAGAGATAAAAAATTTCACTTGTTTCACTAAAGAGCACAGAGATTCAGTTCAGAAATCAAAATATTACCACCTAGACATCACTTCCAGCTCTCATTTTCCAGTAATTTTTCTTTGTTCTGTTACAGAGTAAGAAAAACCAATTGCTCTTTTTGCATATAGATACACAGCCTTTGTAGGAATTATTCAAGAATGGAGGTTGTAATGAACACTGGTTTTAGTTCAGATCAGCCATGCACTCCTGAAGTGAATCTCTCCACTGTCCCTCCTCACTGTCTTCATCTCCCAGAAGAGGTTTGACATGAACTAGACTCCTTCAGGATGAAACTAAGGCAAAACACTCACTGCAGCAGAGTACCTAAAGTGCTCCAACGTGTACTGGACATTCAAAACAACAGAGGGAGTCAGAGATGGTCAGATGGTCAAACACCTGAGAATTCCCCATACTGTGCCAATATCCAAACCTCAGCACCCAGAAGTTTTACTCTACATATGTGCTCCACAAAACTACTACTGGCACTACTGCAAACACAACCAAGAGATGAAGTACATAAATCTGGTTCTAATTCATAAACCTTATCAGAAATACATTCCAGCCTTGCTACATGTTACAGATATATTGACAGATTCTTGCCAAATCCAAGATTTTTCCATAGTATCTTAACAATATGTATTTTAATCCTTTCTATATCAAAGACTACCAAGTTTCAAAAGGTTTTTTCCAAACCATTCAAAAAGAAAACCCCAAACCAAACAGGTCCAGAAAATACTATCAGCAAGTATAGCACAAGCTCACAGTGATACCGACATTACGTCCTATGTTAAAAATGTGTTTTGTTTATATTTTGCTCTCCAGAACACAACTTAGAACTTTGTAAGTTGTACTTACTCTGAGCTATCATTCCCATCTTCTAGGAAAAAGACAGTTAGCCGATTTCCAGGAGGATACTCAAACCCATGTAGTTTGTACTTGGCATATATAGCTGAGGCAGCAGTGCTGTACTGGATCACAGCATACCCTGCAAGCACAGTGCCAGCAGAGGGGTAAATCCTCACAACAAACTACACTCATATAAACAGCACATTTAAACTGCACATCAGTCATGGATGACACAAAATTCTTAAGGCTTTTTAGCACACATCATTATTACTTCATCACTTTTATTTGTGAAGGAAGCTTCAGTGAAATTTACTAGTGACAGATGAGCTGTGTTTATGCTAGCTTGAAAAGCTGGCAGTAAAACCATACAAGGGAAAACATGTCTTCCTCACTACTCCAGAACTAGTAACAAAGGGATAGATAATTTCATTTAAAAATGTAATTATCCCATCAACAGCGAATTTCAATAATTGCAAATCTAAAATATAAGTTTCTGAACCATTTACATTACAAGTTTCTTGGAGAAAAGGTCACTTCCATATTTGTCTCAGCAGTAACAAAACAAGACTGAAACCAAACAATCTTTCAATAAAAAACATGATCCATTTTGGAAGTATTTAATCCCATTTACCCATGTCAACTTGTACACACACGTTTCAGAATGAAAAATTCAAAAGAACTGTTTAGAAAACATTTTATTTTAATATCTAATCATTTCTGAAATAAGTTCTTCATTTATTCTGCCTCAAACTATTAATTTGACCAAAACTCACATATCATGACTTTGATTCCATCCTTCTTGATTTTTTATTATCTGAAAGTAAAGGTATAAGCCCTTAAGGGCTATGTGTAAACAGGGTTCAAACAAAACTGAATTTCTGGGTGCATGCAGTGATAGCAGCAACCACTGCTTGTTTCCAACAAGTGTTCTGTATTTTGCAGTACAAATTAATTGAAGTACAATTACACGGGAATCCCTTCAGAGAAAAAAGACAAGAACCTTTTGTATCTTTACTTACCACTGTTGGTGTGAGGGTCTCGCTGAACATCACAATATTCCAGACCTGGAACTAAATCAAAGAGGGCAAACAGCTGCTCTTGAATAAAGGGGAGCCGAGACACCACCGACAGGCGCTTGGAGACTGGCTCTTGAATTCGGGTCTCAGCTTTTTCAAAGCCGCAAAATTCTGGCTGCATACCTCAAGAATTAACAAAATAATCTCAGTCATCAGCCTTGCATGCCTTCATTTCACCATACATATGTTGCATTCAACTTTTAAAAGTAATCCAAGTCAATTATATACTAAAGGTCACATGTTGATTTCACCAGGGCAGGTCACAAAATAATTGGCCAACCGGAGCAAAGCAAGCCATAGAAGTAGAGAGATTAAATGCATGGCCAGTTTCTAATTTCAATATCCAATCTACTATTTAAGTGTTGACCTAAGCCTCTGTCAGGTTCCCTTCCTCCAAACCACATTATTACTTAGTGACCATACTGGAGACTACAAATCTTTTTTAGTGTAAAAAGCTGTGACTTACAAAATGGCAGCGCATTTCCTCTTAGTTCTGGCCTCATGTTATTACTGTAATAATCGTGTTCAAAAGACTCAGTTGACTTATTTTTAGGTTCAGCCAAAATGGCCCTGTAGCCTGAAAGAAACAATCACACACATAAAAACACCTCAGCACATCTCAGTTACCTGACCAGGCCCACATTCTGCAAGTTCCATATTTAGAAACATTATTCAGAAAACCCAGTAAGTGCTGGCTTTAGAGGAATAGCTAAATTATAACTCTTGAAGCCTGCCCAAATGATTTTGTGAAAGTGAACAGCTTTCAAGTGGAGTTACTCCTACTCACAAGTTAAGAATGACATGCCATGAGTGACTGAGCAGTGGCACAGGGTGCCCAGAAAGGCTATGGAGTTTCCAGTCATGGGGATATTTAAAAGTCACTTGGATATGGTCCTGGGCCACCAGTACTCAGGTGACCCAGCCTGAGCCAAGTGGTTGAGCAAGATGACCTCCGGAGGTCCCTTCCAACTTAAACCATTCTGTGATACTCAGCAGGATTCTGAGATGCTCCAGATGCCATCACCTGACCTTCTGTGCTAAAACAGTACATGGATGCTTTACACTGATCTAGGTTTTGCTTTTATGAAAGCAAGAGGCATTACACTCAAGCTATCCAACTAATTTCATTTTAACCTCACAGGAAAAAGGAAATAAAATTTGACTGCTAAGTAATCTCAAGCTCATATGCACAAATATAATAGAACCAGTTATGATAGATACAACACAGAATCACCATACACATTACTCAAGAAAAAAGAACCAAACAAAGCCATAAAAAAAATTAGAACAAGCAACCACACCCCAAGTTGTTTCATATTTGTGATTAAGCAACACTGAACAGGAAATTGGACTGGAAGACTGCCATTAGGCTTTTGGGCAAATCTTTCTTCTCCTCGATGAGTAAACCAAATTCCCTCTGCCTCTCTTCCAACCTCTTGTGCTTCCAGCCCCTGACATCTTTCCACCAGCCTCACTCAAATTCATTAACTTTTGGTACTAGAGCATAAATGACAAATTACAGAATCACAGAATGGTTTGGGTTGGAAGGAAAACTACAGATCCCCAAGTTCCAACCCCCTGCCTTGGGCAGGAACACCTTCCACTACACCAGGCTGCTCAGAGCCTCACCAAGTGCTGGCAATAAATAAAGCATACAAAGTCTTTCACTCTGCAACAGGTAAATCATGACAGTAAACAAAAACAAGCACCCTTCCTCCAATTTCAGTTAGCATGAATTTGTTCTTAAATAAATGTAATCACAACAGAATCCCTATGTCTCATAAAATATATTTTATATAATGATTAATTTTATATCAAATGCATTTGAATAAAATTGTCTATTTGCAAGGACAAATTAAAATATTTTCCTGTCTATGAAGCCTACACTACAGACCAACAATAATGCATAAAAGAAAAACTGTGTGTCCATTTCTAAACTCATCTCACTGATCCTACTTGCAGTTTGGTCCTGAAAAAATGCAAACAGGTGATTGTTCTCACTGAACGTTGACACTGCTATTATTTATTTGCAATAGAACTTTGTCTCGACATGGAATAATTTACCTGCAAACAAAACTAAAAATTAAAGGTACATTGTGATGATACACACTTATGGCAAAAAAAGCTCTTAAAGAATTCACTCAGACTCTTACTTCGATCACACTCTTCAATTGCTCGGGCAGCTTGCGATGGTTTCAGGTACCTGACATAGCCCAAACCTTTACTTTCTCCAGTAGTCTTGTTTTTAATAATGCTGCAATATTCAATGTCTCCGTACATCTAGAACAATTAAACAAACATATTAATTCCCAATACTTGAAAACCATGTAAAGTCCCATGTGCTATGCCCTTCTAATAAATTTAGAAAAAGGCATTTCAAAATAACAACAAACAGTGAATCAGAACCTTGAACTTCTCCCGCAGATCCTCCTCCGTGTAGGTTTTTGGTATCATAACAAAGATTCGTGTAAGCTCCTCATCTTCAACATCTCGGTGGCTTCCAGAAGCTCTTGACTGTGCAATAAACACCTAACAAAGCAATTACATGGACACTAATTACCGGCAAAAGGTTTTAAGACACATAGAAAGAAGCAGGTGAAATAGTTTAACTGTCTTTGTATGCATTGTTCACATAAACATAGAGAGAAAAGAACATCTGTGACCACCTGTGATAAAAGACCTACAAATAAATCCCAAACAGGACAGGGGCCAGAGTTCTTTACTGGGGATAATGAGGAATGGTGGGAAATATCACTGCTGATTCTGCAGCATTAACATCACCAGTGACACCTGAGGTAGCAAAGAATGCATTACTGTAACAGGCCTAGTACAGCAGCAGTAAAAACAAATGAGCAAGCAAGCAAACAAGAAAGCCTAACAGCTTAATAAAATCCTGCTTCAGCAGGTCACTGCTCTGCTGGACCAAAGTTTACAGGTCTACTGCTCTGTGAAGAATAACTTCTCATATCTGTTACTCTTAAAATCTCTTCTAGTTATTGAAATAAATTTCACCTCAGAAGTGCACACCAGAAGACAATCAAGAAAAAAAGCCAAAATAAATTGCAAACAAAAAAAAAGAAACAAAACCAAAACAACCGAGTAAGAAAGACAACTTTTAAAGCAAGGCTCCTATGCAAAAGTAGCAACTGATTTCACAGAGCTCCTAATTTATTTTTCTAATAGCCATACAAGGGCACGAGAAATACAACTCAGATCTTTTGGCTTCTGATGGCAAGTTCTTCAGAAAAGATTACACTGACTCAATTGTTCTGTCAAGTGCCTTCTTAGTACTTGGTGAATAGGAAAACAAATCAGGAAGCTGAAAGCTGACAGAACAATTCCACAGATTAAAAAGATTTAAAAAAAAAAGTTTTTTAAAGGGTTCACGAGCTATAAAACCAATATAAAACATACAGGCAAAGACGTTTCTATTTAATCGCAACTATCTTGCTTAAAACACTCAAAATATACAGAAGAATCTTTGTCACCAACTCCCCCTCTCTTCCGGGTGCGGCATTTTCCGCAGGCCTGCCGCGGCTCAGGCCGCCCGCGGGGTGTCGGGGAGCGGACGGGCCCCGCCGGNGAGCAGGCTGCGGCCGTGCATCTCCTCCATGGCCCGGCATGCCTGCGAGCTGCGGGCGAACTTGATGAAGGCGATGCCGCGGGACTCGTTGGTGCGCCTGTCCCGCAGGAGCCAGATGTTCTGGATGTCCCCGAAGGGCGAGAAGCGCTCCCGGATCAGCGCCTCGCCGGTGTCCTTGCCCAGCACCACGAAGACGCGGCTGTTGGGCGGCTCGTCCAGGCACTCGGCCGAGAGGCGGATGCCGCTGCTCTCCTCCATGGCCGCACGCTCGGCCCGGGCCCAGCGCGGCTCTGCAGCGGCGCCGCTTCCGCCGCGTCCCCGCCCGCCCCTTCCGCCGCCGCCCCGAGCGCGCTCTTCCTCTCGTTTCCACCCGCAAACCAAATACGCAGAAACCCCCCTCCCTTTCACACAAGCGGATGCAGTTGTTAGGTAGAAGGACGTGATGGCATTTGGTACTTTTTGCATAGATCTAAACGGGTTGTTTTGGAAAAAGTAACGTGATCTCTATTCAGGAATATTCTCATTGCCGCACTGTAGGAAAAGACGGAAAGCACAAGACAGGACCAAATCTTTGAGGTTTATTTGGCTGTACAACGGGACAAGCTGCAGGATTTTCTTACTCAGATCCGAACAAGAACAAAAGCAAAGCTAAGAGGTGACATAAGTAAGATGCAGTGTTGGAAGGGAAATACATTAAAAAATAAAAGTTTTTTTCTTTAGAGGTATGATAGCCTTACAAAGATTAACTATCACAACTGTCGACTTTGTAGTACTGCAGATGAATTTGAACTACAGTTCCACAGAAACAAAAATCTTCATTCCCAATACAATTTCCAATACTCAGTACACCAGGTCAGAAGGTTTATAGCTTCCTCAGAACACTGCGGTGGCAATGAGCAGATTTTAATTTCTGATTCTGGAGAGTTTTTAGATTTTGTCTGCTGGTCACTACCCTCTGCTGGCACCGAAGCGTGCTGCAGTTGTTTAGCTTGACTAAATACCGTCCCCAACTTGTACGCCATGACTTTTGTTTTTTCTTGTGCTTTTCACAGAGAAGTCCTGAAAAACAGTGCAACATCTAAAAGGGAAAGTATTCTGTGTGGGTTCCATTGGTTTTGTTTATATTACTTGAGTATAAATTATATTAATTGAATAAATCCATTAATTACAAATACAGTCCTGTGTCCCTTGGTTTGTTTGTTTTTCTGGTTACTAAAGTGCTTAAGAATTGTGTGGCTTTTTTTCTCCTGTGATTTCTAGGAAACGTTTTGTGACATTCACCTTATACTGGGATTTCCTTCAATATACCATCAGCATATAGTAACTATTTTTTCCCAGTAAAATTGTAGCGAACAAATCATACAGATGTTAGTACAACTTTTTAAAAGAAAGCAAACAAAGTGATATCTAAATTCACTTTAGACAATGGGAAGAGTCCTCTCTGGAGGATAGAAGAGAAATGTGAGCATGTCATTACAGGTATTGCAGTAGTCTTCAGTACAAGAGCAGACTTCTGTTGAAAGAGAGGATTTATCAGGTTTGGAAGGAAACAATAATGGTTTTTCATCTTCTGTCAAGAGATTTCAGGAACTGGCCAATGACAGCCCTTTTTCTAATGCCTTTCAATGGAGCACAGCCTTGAGGAATTCTACGTCAATCTCATGCTCATTTTAAAAAACTGTATAAAATTAAATTGGGATCTCCAGGACATCGGAATTACAAAGCCATTCGTATAGTTTAGAAGTAGTAAGTAGTAGTACATGAAATGATACATAGAACTGCAACTCCCCATGATGCAAAAAGGATTTCTATTTAACCTATTAAAGTGACACGAAGTATACCTTGTACATTTTACATTATTCATCATTTATGCTTCTGTCCTCCTGGATTCTACTGGACTGCTTCCCCCTTTCAGACTGTTTAGGATAACAAAGCATCTCCCCAAATGACAAAATTTTCTCAAGTGGTTTTCCCATTTTCATTTTGAAGGGTGCTGTTCCACTGCCTTTCTGAACAGAGAAACATACCACACCTGAAAAACGCAATGACATTTATCTTTTTGATTCTTTTAGGGCATCTTAGGGCATTTCTGTATGTTGTACCCAAGGAAACCAGGTACAATTGGCTAAAGCCTGCACTGCTGTCTGAGTTGGCATTGTGCATCCCTGCTGACAAAAGGTGCATCACACCTCAAATGCATCAAATGTAAGATGCTTGTACCTCACTGCGGCATACCTACAAAATTACGATGGCAGCACAATCCCATGGCATTTACAAAATCCATTTTCCTATTTTTGCCCTCCCACAAAAGGCTGAATCTAATCTATCTGAGGCCAACATACGAGGCTGCAGCCCAGTGTACACTGTGCTTGTTTAACTCACCCTGCAGACAGAACAGAGACCCCTGTTTTCTCCTAATATCCATCAATGCACACCAGGCCAGCCCTCTGTACCAGGTTTTATCCTGACAGCATGTCCAAAGCCTGTGCTGTTACAGAACAGTCAGACCAGTGTGATCATCTTTGTAACATTTCATCTTTACATGGATTTCAGGTTCCTCAGTTCTTTACAATTAAACTATTACAGTAAATTTTTCACTATGTATTTCATGCAATGGAGTTTTACTCCTTCAGTCTTGACTGCTATTTGAGAGATTTTGCAGATTTCTGATGCAATCAAATCCTACGTACAAAATCCCAGCAAGATAAACTAAAGATGCCGCAAGTCTTTGAAGGACCTAGTTCATAGCAGGCTTACAGAAACACTAAGTTGCTCTAAGTGTTTACATACAGAACTGCTACACAGTAGCCATTTTGTAGTAAACATTGGTGTGCGAGCTCAAACCAAACCTTACAACAGTGAGACGGCAAAAATTATTTGCATACAATTATTTCGCACCCAAGGTCCCCGCTTGAGAGCCGGGGATACGCGCCGGGCTGGCCTCCAGCAGCTCATGCGATTTCTTTGTGCGAGCGGAGTGTTTGTGCCAGCTCTGCAAAACCGCGAACGCATCTCGGGCTGGGGCGGCACGGCCGGGGGCGGCTCAGAGGCAGCCCCGGGGGCCGGGGGCGCTCCGGGAGCCGCCGCCAGCGCTGGGACAGCGGCGGCTCAGCCCGAGGAGCTGCGCCCGCCGCCGCCCGAGAAACCCCTTTGCGTCACAGCTCCGGCGGCGCGCTCGGAAGCGCTTCCAGAGCCTCGCCCTCGCCCGCGTACGCTGCCTGTCATAGCCAAGCTACCTGCTTGGAAAGAGCTCGGCTTCTTCAGAGGTGCGAGCAGCTCGGGACGACCCCCTAAAGCGTGTCCTCCGACCTCCTCGCTTCCCGCCCCCTCGCCCCGCAGCCCCCTCGCCGCGGGCTCTGCAGCCGGGCGGGGCACGGTGCGGCGGCCGGGAGCGACCCTTCCCGCAGCCGCGCACGGCGCAGGGCCGGGCT
>VZTB01011536.1:192332-216318 GCA_013397245.1 Thryothorus ludovicianus | reverse complement strand
ATCCCCGCCGTCCCCGCTGCCGGCCCGTCGGAGGAGCGGCGGAGCAGCGACGGCCCCGGCGGCAGCTGGGGGAGCGCGGGCGGCCCCGGCGGCCCCGGCCCCGGCCCCGGGGGGCTGCAGCGACGAGCGTCCCAGAAGGAGCTACGGAAGAGCTTCGCCCGTTCCAAGGCTATCCACGTCAACCTCACCTACGACGAGCATGTGCACGCCCGGGCGCAGGAGCCGCTGAGCAGCGTGCGGCGGCGGGCGCTGCTGCGGAAGGCCAGCTCCTTGCCCCCCACCACCGCCCACATCCTCAGCGCCCTGCTGGAGTCCCGCGTCAGCCTGCCCCAGTATCCCCCCACCGCCCTGGACTACAAGCGCTACCTCAAGGAGCACAACGAGCGCCAGTTCTTCCTGGAACTGGTCAAGGACATCTCCAATGACCTGGACCTCACCAGCCTCAGCTACAAGATCCTCATCTTCGTCTGCCTTATGGTGGACGCGGACCGGGGATCCCTCTTCCTTGTGGAGGGGGCCTCCGCCGGCAAGAAGACCTTGGTGTCCAAGTTCTTCGACGTGCACGCCGGCACCCCGCTGCTGCCCTGCGGCTCCTCCGAGGACAGCAACGAGGTGCAGGTGCCCTGGGGCAAGGGCATCATCGGCTACGTGGCGGAGCACGGAGAGACGGTCAACATTCCCGACGCCTATCAGGTAGGAGCCGGGCAGGCTCCCCTGAGCCGAGGGGCCCCCCAAAGGCCGGGCCCTGCCTCCCCTGGGGCGGCCCGGAGCCCGCAGCCTCCCGGGCTGCCCCGGCCGGGAATGCCGCGGTGTGCGGGGCCGAGCGCCGAGGGGACGCCGGGGAGAGCGGGAGGAGAAGCCCCGCCTGGGTGGCCGGTGGGGCTAAAGGGGCCCTGCAATTGGCACAGCAGTGGTCGGGATATCGCAGGAGCGATAGCCGCTTCATGTGTTTCTAAAGCATGTTTTGGCTGAAGAAAAGTTTAAAAAAAAATGCTCGTGACAATCGCAATGATGATGTTCTTATATTTCTGTCTCAATGTTCCCTGGCACTCTGCTGCTGAAAAAATCTCATTGCTTTTAAAAGAGCATATACTTTCACCTTTGTATATGCCCACTCAGCCCACATGGTAAGTGTTATCAAACCTGTTCCTAGGAGTGATATAGCCAAGTCCAGCAAAGACTTTCCCCACCTTTTACTTATTTAGAGGCTTCAGTGTGAAGTGAAAATGTCGTTCTGGCTTCAAGGCAGACATTGACCCCTGGCTTCAGCAGGGCCAGACGATCCTTTGCCCGAATGTGTCAATGTAGAGCAGAGCCTTCCGTTTCCTGGCTTGAAATTTACCTCTTTCGGGAGGTCTGTTTCTAGTGTTTATTTGTGTAAGACGCTGTCAGCAATTGGAGCTTCTTGAGAAAATGAAGAACCACAAAATGACACGTTTTCTGAGTAAAGATCTTGGAAAGCTTGAGAAAGGTGGGAGATGTTTATCTTGAAGAATTTTAATAGTAATCATTGCCCAGTGTCTTATTTTACTCTACAATAATAACAAAACCAATAAACATTAAAAAACTGATGATGCATTACAGCAGACTACAAGAAAAAAACTTTAAAAACAAGATTTTGTTATTTTTGGTTTTTAAATACAGAAGAAGAAGAACCAGAGTATATGTATTTGGGAGTGAATATTTATTTGTTTGTCAAGCAGTATTTGAAAAATACTAGGACCTCACAGATCCAGGCTGTTGGAGTTCCCAATCCACAGATTTCAAAGGGAATGATAAAAATGCCCAAACTAAAATGAGTATTGGATCACCTTTGAAAAAAAAAAAATTCACCTGGCTTTCTTCCTTTATTTTTTCCTCTTTCTGTATTAGACACTTTTTCTTGCAGTCTGATTTTGTTACTTTCACTTGTAAAACTGCAATTCCCAGAATATCTGTAGCTGTAGGTGAAGCAGTATGTTCCCAATAGTCCCAACTCATTAAACAGGTGAAGGACATCTGAGTTTGGCTAGGAAGGAACTTGATCCCTCTTTCTAACTCTAGATATCAGCCACCCTTTTTTTGGAGGTGAGAATGCCACTGAGAGCAGTGTTTTCTAGTCCTAAGGACCTATATTGCTTTATTTTCTCTTCAATGTTTGTTCACTTTGTGTTCACTCCCCTGTGAAAGAGTCCAGCTGCTTTGAGCAGTTTATTTTCTGTTTCATCCACAGAGAAAAGTGAAAAGCAATCCATCCAGTTGCCATTCCCAGTGCTATTTATGTTATACTTTTGTCTGGCTCTTATTCAAAATCAATTTAAATATTATAAATAATACAACTCATTGTATCTTTAAGCCCTAAGTACATTAGTTGCAGTAGATGGGCAAATTCTAATCCAAGTCCATCCTGTAATTACATTAAATGCAACTTCCCTCCTTCAGTGGAGCTGCTTCAATTGACTTTAGTGCAAATGAAACTTAAGACCTTCCAACTGCAATGAAAGTTTTGCTTGATAATAAAATAGGGCCCTGCTTTCAGTTATGTTTCTGAATTAGTACAGTTTATCTTCTCTCACTTGGCAAGGATATATATCCATTGTGCATCATCAAAAGGAGACATTTCTAATTTAATGGTATCAAGAGCTCTGTGGAAGCTCAGGTACCTGTGTGTGAAGAGATGACAGCTGTTCCATTTCAGGTTGTTGTAGTGCTCACAATGGAGCACTTTAAAAATTAATAAATATGATAATATTATTTTCTGCCATTGATGATGAAAGTGTTTAATCAACTGGTGCTGGTAAAAAACCAGCACCTCCAGGAAACTGTCAGGTGGAGCTGAAGAAAAAGGGGTGACAGCTGAGCACCATTTTCTGTCCATTGAAAAGTGTTTCTACACTGATGCTAACTGGCAAGAAAAGGCCTGATACAAGGTCAGAGGAACTTCTAGATTAATTTAAACTTCTTTGCCTGTCTTTTTAAATTAACAAACTTGTTTAAAATAGGTAAATATATTTCCATATCATCCATTAGCTAGTTTACTGTATTGGGAAATTTATTATTATTCATCCATCACTATTTTTTTCAGAGCCTGATCAAATACCATTTGGAATTCTACCACTGAGTACAAATTGGGTTGCCTGCTTGTACTGTCAGCTACAACTGACATTAATGGTACTTCAGTGCAATCAACATTACATTTAAATGCTGTCATGTTTTGTAATGTGTTCCATGCAGGCAGTCCCCTGTGCCCATCAGGCTGATTGTTTCAGGAAGTATTTGTAAATGACTGCTTGTATCTTTATCAGAGACAGCATACTATTTCAATTACACATTTATTCTTTTAAACAGAAAAAATACAAAAAAATCTGTTCACACGAACAATCTTTCTTAATTCAATAAACATACATAGACACAAGGTTTGGAATTAATATCACATATTGAGGGGTTTATAATAATCCCTTCTTTTAATACTAAACAATGACCATATAAAATCTCATAATAGTTTAATTTATGAAGTTCAGCTTTGACTGAACAAGCTTTTGGAGGCTCACAGCAATAGAGAATTTGACAAATAATTTATGGAAAGGTTTAGATGATTGTCATATAACTGATCCAGAAATTGCACAATTTCATTCATGGCATTAAAAGCTTTATTTATTACATTGCAAAGTCATTTGATGAAAGTGAGTTTATAATTTTAACTGCAACATGCATGATCTGATATGCATGTGTTAGCAGTACAGAGAATTTGAGAAAAGGAAAGCAATTAGATACTTTCTTTCATTTTCATTTTGAAGCCAGTCTAAAATTGATTCTCCTGAAATTAATCCAGTTGAATTGTAAATCAAACTTTCAGTCACTTCAAGTTCTAAAATAAGGCCTTGGACGCTCCCATATGTAAATTTTGGGAAGCTTTTCTGACTCCTTTTTCATATGGGAAGAATGCACCATATCTTGAGCACACATGTTGGAAGAAGAATCAGGTCATACTGGCAAGGAAATTTTTGACAGAGAACAGATGTAGCTTCCATCATCATAAATTAAGACTATTAAGCCTATTGTAAGTACACAGACAGAGACCATTACCTGTAGTTCTTAGAAGCTGTTTTCAAATCTAAGATTTTTTCCTATTTGAAGCTGTGGATTTTTTCATGTCATCCATTCTTCTCACAGGACTTCCATGGTGTTTAGCTGAAATTACTGATAATTTCACTTTTGTTCCATCTTTTAGAGCAGTATTTAAATAATAAACACTTTAAATTACAAGTATTGTTTGGTTATTTTTTATATCTTTAGCTATGCAAAAAATAGGAAACAATTTAATAGCATCCCAAATCCTTCTAACTAGTGGGAAAAAATATTACCCTCTAGAATAGTAAGCATATATCAGAAAGTGGTGAAAAATGCGTTCTGCCATTTTCCAGTGTCAGCTGAATAAAGTTTCTGCACATCTCATGTTAAATTTGGAATTTAAGAAGTAGCTTTAAAAGACAGAAGACAAAAATGGCTTACCAGATGGATGTTTTAATAAAGCATGTAGCAAAGAGGAGAAATATTAAATGGAGTCACGCTAAGACATGGGTTTTGTAAGTTAAAGAAAGTGTCATAAAATGTAACCAGTTATTTTTCAATACAGCTCAAGTCCTCAAAAAGAAAATGTAACCACATTACTGCAACTGAAATCAAGGGAAGTGAAAAACAAATGGAGCTCTCTTTGTACTGGACTCTCCTGTTACCTCTTTCAAGCTCAGGCCAAGTGTAACATAATAAATGCACACACAACCCTTCACAGAAAGTTTTAAACATCCTTAGGTACAGGCATGGGTGTTGTCTTTTTCAAGCCCTCCTGGTGAGCTCTAGCATTCAGAATCTCCTGCTGTGCCAGGACAGCATCACAGAGTTACTGCTCAGGGGTGCAAACCTTTGAGCCTCGGAGGGCCAATGTGGGGCTGGCTGTGGGTGCAGCAGTCAGGAAGAGGCATGAGCCACCTTTCCTTAGCCAGGGTAGCTGTTTGTCACCAGCAGCACTAACAGCAGCTCCCTCTCAGTTTCAAAGAGCAGTTAAAGCTCTACAACCCCTGGGAGATTCAGCTCTGCAAATGAGGAGCACTCAGTTCCACTCAGCAACACTGGACAGTGGCACCAACAGCTCTATGAATTTCGGTGTTAACTCTTAACAAGGACAGAGGTTGCTCTTAAGAGAGCAAAGACCATAAGACCTGGCAAGCAGAATACACTGTGGTGTTTAAAATTTCCACGTAACACAGAAAAAAGATAAAAAACAGATTTTCTTTGCTGTACATTAAATATGACTAGGAAGTACCGTGGGGAATGCAGGAAATAACTGCAAGAGTAAAAATCAAGATACTCTGATGCACTTTGCAGAAAAGGACACTTCCAGCCCATCATGCAAAATTTAGGAAAACTTGACATTCTAAGTATAAGTCTGTAAATTGGTGAAGGCATGTTGTAATTATCCCTATGTCTGCAGCATGTCTGCAGCCCACTGACTGTGAACGTGCCCTTCATCCTTCATGTCACAGTGCTGCTGGCCTGGGAGAGAGGGATCTTTCTACAGGATGCAGGTCCTGGGAAGGAAAGGCAGAGAGCCCTCAGGGCAGTAGCTGAGGATGTCTCTTCACCTCTTGTGACCTCCCTCACTCCATAGGTCCTCTTCTCCAGGAGCAGTTTCTGGCTGATGTGTAAACATCCTACGACCTTCCCAGGTCACATCACCACAGCTCTCTGGAGATGCCTGCCGGGGGCAGGAGCTCCTGGCTGACACCAGGGACACGTAGAGGGACACTGTCCAAAGCAAAGGCTCAGTTGTGTCATGTCCCTGTGCTGCTGCTGTGGATCCCCAGACAGACAGGACAGTGCAGGGCAGTGTACACTGCTGGTGGCAGCTCTTGGGTGTGGTGAGGAGTCACACCTTCCCTGCACACCTGTGTGAGCAGGTGAAGTTGCCTTCCCCACCAGGCAGGCAGTGGCCTGTCCTCCAGGGTTGCTCATTGCTCTGTGGATCCTCAGCATCTTCATGTGCTCACCATGGATCTGATGCCCAGATATTTGAGATGAGCAGTGGCTGTGCTCAGAGTGCCCAGGTGGGGCTTCTTTGCTGCACTAGTCCCCAGCTCTCCCTCCTGCAGCAAATCCCTGGGCTGCTGGCCCTGCAGAGCTTCAGCAGGAAAAACTTTTGAGAGTTGGGATGGCTTCCTTTTTGGTAGAAGCTGATAGACATTAACTGGTTTATTGCTCAGCCGATCCATCTGTCTGAAGAGTACAGATGTTTTCAGATTTTTTTTGCCTCGGATATTCTGGAATGTCTTTGTAGAACAGGTGTGAAACTGGTGACATTATGTGGCCTGTGTTTCCTCATGAGAAAGTCGTATATACAGTTGATGGGAGCAGGTCAGTGACAAGAAGAAAAAAATTGTAGGATTTGGCCCTTCAGATTTTAGTTGAGGTCCTGTTACAAGCACAAGACTGAGTAAAGTTTTAGTTTTGTGTGGTAAATGATTTTGGTGTTCTGCTTGTTTGGTTTTCAATTTTTCAAAACGAATTAATATTTCATTTTGGTTATTTATGGTTGTATGCTATTGCATAGCTTTTCTATAGAGTAACAAATTTAAGAATGATACATGCATAGTTATGCAAGTTAATTTGTTTTACTTTTCTAAAATAACCTTATTGGCAAACTATGAAAAATAAATGAAAGTAATGGCTCAGCAGTTATATGTTAACAGAGCAACAGCAGCACTGTGCAGTTTGTGCTTCATGTCTTTAGAGTGCACCCTTCCAAATGAGGGTTCCTTTGACAATAACAAACACTACTGCCCTGTCACAATGAGACTGCTGCTCTAACACTTGAAACTGTGTTGCCCACCTGAATCATCTCCAGCAGGTGCTAGGTTTAAACCCAATGAGAGATTTCTCTTGAAACAGCCGGGAGTCTTGTTGGTTTCCTTGCTTAGAGGAGTATTAGCTTTCTAAAGCCACCTGTGTGTCTATGTCTTGTATAAAGAACATGAATATTTAGGAGGTCAGCACTAAGCCCTGTCCCAAAGAAACATCGGAACAAAATGGGGATATGGACATGGTTATAATTGGTGGCCAGTGGGGCATCAGTCAGGGCTGGTACAGGAGGGGAGAGAGAATCACTGTGATGGTGTAACCAGATGTCATCTCTAAATATTGAAAATTAGAGGAAATATATTTTTCTTTGTAAACAATTTGTTTAATAATGATACAATCAGACAAGAAGTGCACAGAATCTGCTGTATGTAAGGCCACAACCTGACTCACTGTCGTGCTATTGGTGATCTCTCTGAAGTTTGTTTTGAAGGAAGAAAACAAAATCCTTATGTGATGGATCTAGGTAATGTCCTACAGAGGAATATCTTCTGACCCTTACTGCTGATCAGTTCAGACCATGAAGCATGAGGTGTAATTATGTTTGTTAGCTGGGCACTCGTGTTTGCAGACTTGCTAGTGCTTATAAAGTCTTTTTATCCTGTTAAAGACTATTATATTATATTTTCACATTAATTTTGTGCAAGTCATAATTAGGCAAGCATGCATTGTTTCTAATGTCCATTGTCAAACTAATAACTGAAACAGTGCTCAGAAGAAGTGTAAGTCATATGAGACAGTCCAACCAATCAAACTAAACAAAGCCCCAAACTCCTGACATATACATGAGGAAAAAAAACCACCAAAAAGGTTTTAGAATTGCACTGTTGCAAATCAACACCTTTTATGTTTTTTCCAAGTAAGCTACTTTTTAAGTTCAGACTATATATGGTCTTAGTTTTAAATCTGGAACTTAAAAATTTTTGAGGATCAATGTTCTCTCCTTTTATAAGAATTGCTTTGGTAGTAAAGAAATAAGAGTTGGCTGAGCTGTTTCATATGTCCTATCTGTTGTAGTAATTTTTTTCTTATAAGAAATCTTGCTCTCACTGTATAAATAGTCACTGGAAATGTAACTGGACTGGAGAATTTACTTGGGAGAATTAGTTTGTGATGCTGCTGCCTGGTACGAGTTTGTTCTCCTGCTGCCTTTGTCTCTGGGGATTTGGGGATTTTAAGGGAGATGACAGGAATAGCTGCAGCAGTCCTTACATGGAAGTCTCTTCAGAGGTTGCTTTATTACTTGTGTTTTGTGTGTGAGTTTCTTGTCTACGAGGTTTCCTCATATCTCCTTTGGTGGCTTATTGCTTGGGTCTTGTTTCCTGTTTATGCACAATGTAATTTGCACCATATGGGATTTTTAGAAAACTGTATCTAGAACAGACTGCATGCCCTAATTTTTTTTATTTGTATTTAGCTTTTTTAATGTTATGCTTTGAATCTAGGGAACTTGCTGTCTTTTAGATTGCTCTTTTAGCTTTCTTGCTCTTTTTTCTTTTTATAAAAGCTTATGTTTTATACTTACAGGAAGTGTGATTAGGAAAGTGAATTGAGTTATGAAATCTTCCAACTTCAATTTCTTTATTTTTGTAAAGGCTCTTGGAGGATGGCTTTCTATAAAATCACTCAAACTTGTCTATCCCATGCAGTTTGGTGCTACAGTAATACTCAGATATTAATGGTGCTGTCATAATACTTGTATTTGTTATTTTTGATGAAAATCAGCAACTTAATCAGTAACTTAAAGCAGTATAATCTAGGAAATTTGGATGCAAATTTTTGTGCTTTTTTTTTAATAGAGGCCTTTCTGAAGGAAAAAAACAAAGCAACAGCAAAAAATGGTGCTTACATGATAAAATAAAAAAGGCTAGGCCTGTTAATTGAAGTGATTAATTTTTATAATGTTGTCTTCTATGTGAAGAATGAAAAGATTTGAAAAGTGTTTTCAAATCACAAAATCAAAAATTTGCTTTCTTTTTTAGCTATCAGCTTTGGCTGAGGCATTTGATGCATTTCAGTAGATTAAGTGCTTTTCCTTATATTCTGAAGAAAGAGGAAGTGAATTTGTCATTAATTCTTGGAAATGTTATCAAGCTGGTTTCATCATTATAATATTTGGTTCTTAGCTAACATGGGTTAGGGTTATACTTTTTTCTGTTGTTCTAAATCATGGTAATACTGATCACATAAAATGTACTAGTTTTGATAAGGTTATAAAAAGACATGTTTTCAAGTTCAAAGGGTTTTCCTACCTTGAAAAAAAAAACAGAAGAACACAGTGAAACTTGTATGTTTGCTGTATGTTGGTAGGATGAACCACCAACTTTAACTGAAAATCAACACTGAAAAGCAGTTGGTGAAACTGCTCAGAAGTCAAAACTTTAGTTGAGATTCTGATAACATATGAATCTGGAACCCTAATGGAAAAAAAGCCCCTTTCTGTACCTTAATCTGGTCTGCAGAATACAACCATGAAGATATTTTTCTGTTCTAATTCCCTGGAAAACTTCAAATATGTCCAAAAACCTGGGACTATGTTGTTCCTGTGCAGGTAATTGGACTACCAGCACTTGGACTGATGGATCAAACTTGCTCCCTTCTATGTCTTTACTTCATTCACCTTTTACAGGGTAACATTTACGATCAATAAATATCTCTAAGACTAGGAGAGGGTTTGTCATACAGAGTAACTTTTCCTTGATGGCAGATGTGAAATTCCAGTTAAAAGTGCCTCAGCCTTCACATTTTTAGTATCTCTGTGTAGAAAACTCATTATATAGAACCAAAGCATCATTTAGTAATGCTTTAAACAGTCAGTGGAAAACTTTAATTCATGATTGTTCTTGCATGAAAATACTGTAAGTACAATGACAATTATGGTGAAGTCTCTCTCTCTCAAAAGCTTTCATCTAGTCTGGCCTTGATATCTGAATATATGTCTTAATTGTAAAAAATTTGAAAGCAAGTGCTGCATTGCTGTCATGAACACTGAGACTCCTTACTACCCAGGAGCCTGGTGCAAATGAGGACCCTGTTGTGTTCCAACATGTGGGATAATGCAGTTTATATCTCAGAATGTTTGCAATCTGACAGAACTTCTCTCTGATTAACCAGCTTTTTTATCAGCTGCTAAACATGCCTTCTTGCTCAAGGCTACTACTCTGTGAGGAGAGGGAGTTATAAATTTTGTCCATTCTTGGCCATCACAGCTCACACCTGGGCTAAACTCAGTAAAACCTCTCTCTTAGATCCTGCCATGTGTGTCCTATTATGACAATAACTGATGAAAAAGAGAGTGTGGGGATAAGGGATTTGGAACATAATGCAGGTCATCCAGTCACTGTTTTCTGTGCATATTGCATGGTTCGACAATATCAATGTTGCCAGGAACAGCATTTTATTTTGTTCACTCCTCATCACTTTCTCAAATGTCACCCAAATGAAATTCTGGCATGCTTTTCCACAAAAGATTTGGGGTAGGATCACTTCTCATCTTGATGATTCTCAGCTTTTCCCAAGTTACTGAGTTTTTTCTGAATAATGTCTCATTTTTCTAATTAAATTTCTTAGACTACTGTACCTTTAGTTTTGGCTCCAAGATGTAACACCCTTCTTCAAAAGGTCATCCAGTTCTCTAGCATCAGTGGATATAATCTGACATCCTGCTTCCTCCTAGTGCAGAGGTTCAGGGAGAGATACAAACAGAAAACTTCCATGATCTGCCTGAAAGAAAGCAATGCAGCAGGAATGAGCTGTACATTAAAGGGAAGACCGAAACTTTTCAGACTGCTGATCCCCCTTGTGTCTCTGCTGCTATACTGGCAAGGAAATTGAACAGTGGCTCCACAGCTGATCATGGCATCTGTTGCTGACAGTGGCAGCTGTGCTGTGTGCTCTCGTTCAGACAGGTTCTCCAGCCCCTGTCCTGTGTGCCACCACACCCTGCAGATCAAACAGCACTTTTTATTTTAATCTTCAGGCCTATTGAAAAGGCATTGACCACAAATACCACGTGTATGGAATGTATTCAGATGAGAAAATCTCAACTCACTTTTGGTGGGACCAAGAGCTGGTTTTTTTTTCAGTTAAATTGCCCCTTGAAGGTTTATTTTTTTGTAAAGCCAACTAGGTGTCAATCAACAACAGTATTGCTACTCAAGGCACACTGTTGTTGTTTCAGTGTTCTCCCCATGTGCTCTGCTTTGCTTGGTACAAAATTAGTAGAGCAGGGACTGTCTCTTCAGTAGCACAAAATATCTTATTAATATTTCAGCAGCAGCAACTAATTCCGAATAGTAGTTCAGACATTACCAGGAAGTACTGGAAAAAATATTTAATTTATTCATTAGTGAAGCCTACTGTGTGGTAATTGCACTTCGTTTTCCTTTCTTCTGTTGTAGAAGAACCATATCTTTCTAGGCAGGATTCTCTGTGGTGCACAACAGTTCAGCTTCAATTGAAGTTGATATAAAAGTGTTTAGAAGCATATGGAAAGATGACAAGATCAGGCAGATCTGCCTTCTTGATGCTGTTATTAAAAAACATCTATCATGGGAGTTCTGGTTCTCCCAAAGAAGTTGTTGGATACATTTGATATTAATTCCTTCTGGTTGTCATGTTGGAAATTGTCCAATAAGTAATAAAGTAGCCAAATGTATATATTAATCTTTATAATGGGTAAAAATAGAGCATTTCTAAATCATGTCTCAAAGTTACTAGAAAAGACTATAGCATCTGGAATTTACAACAGGGAAATAGAAATAGATATAAAATTGTCAAGGAGAAAAATATCAGTTTTTAGTATCAGTTAAAAATGAATGAATTCCTCATCACAATCCAATTAAGGACTGTGTGGATTATTTTCTTGACTTGAGACAAATATGGGCATTATTTCACAGCCAATATTGTTTAAACTTTTGAAAACAAAAAGTTGTACCTATTTTTGTACAACACCTTAGTTTCCTCATGTTAGCAGAGTCTGAACTGACTGCAACTGTTGCCTGCAGCACAATGCTAACTTCACCCTGAGGAACAGAGCGAAGAGCAGCAATTTCCTCTCTGGCTGATACAAGAGCTGTTGAAGACTGTGCTCTACCAAGATGAACAAAAGTGATGTCAGCACTACGTCTTGAGTTTTCAGCCTCCTTTGAGTTACTTTATGATTGCAGTTTGGGTTTTACTGTTCCAGAGAATGGATTGCTGCACAGTGCCTTTTTTGGACAGGGACACTCCTGTACTTAGTTTTCCAGAAAGAGCTGAGGTTTTGACTGCATTTCTTTGAGGACGTGTTTGTACTGCATTAGAATACCATAGAGTCCACATAACCAGTCTTGAACAGACAGAAATGGGGCCAAAAAGAGTCTCCATTTACTTGAGAGAGACATTGTGAGCATCTAGAGAATATGGGTGTGAAATGGCAGCAGGGCCTAGCAGAAGTGTGTGTGTATGGTCACGTTACTAATGGCAGGTACCACTCTTTGATGACAGTTTTCTAATTGAGGTAGAAATGTGGGACTTCAGTGAATGTAATGGTAAATCTTGTACTGATCCCCTGAGAAAAGAGGAAAAGCAGCTAACAAAGAAGGGGCTGATAACAGAGAAGAAACAGTCTAATGCTACTGAAAAATACCATATCAGACATTGAAAAAAGTACTTTGCTGTCTGAAGAAAGCTTGGATATATGAAATGGATGTTAATGTTTCCTTATCTTTTTCCGAAGGATCGGCGCTTTAATGATGAGATTGACAAACTGACTGGATACAAGACAAAGTCACTCTTGTGCATGCCCATAAGAAACAGTGATGGAGAGATTATTGGTGTTGCCCAAGCAATAAATAAGACTCCAGGAGGTGCCCCTTTTTCTGATGATGATGAAAAGGTAAGGTTTACCTTTACTTTTGCATGATTTCTAAATTTTTTTCTCTGATTTAGTAGACTTGTCTAAAGAGACAATCTAAATTAGTGAATAGCACATCATTTCTGTTTATGATGTTTTTCTGGAAGTGCATAGCAAAGTGTACATTTTTATGTTTTCAATAGGAAGTGTAGTAGAAATAAGAAAGAAAAAGAAAATAGAAAATCTGTTCTGTAAATGTCTGAGTTCCTCTGGCTGAACCTTCAACTTAATCTTATGCAGACCCTTTTTATGTAGTAGACCTCAGTTGGAAGACTTTATTTTTGAAAACATCACCTGTAAGAATTAGTTTGGGGGGAAATTATCAGACAGATACTTCTAAGCTTGCTGATTCTAAAAATCAAGATCTTCTCTTAGTACTTTCCATGGGATAAATGCCTGCAGCATCTGCAAAGGAAATTTTATTTTAGATGCAATTATGCATATACAAATCTGTTATTCCAAAATATTCGAGGCTTGCAACTACTTAAGGACAGAAAGGATGAGAAGGAATACCAGGTGTGTGTATTTCAGGTGGAATTTGGAGAGTAAAATGAGCTCAAAAGGCAGGAAAGTAGAAGTATCTGCAAAGAAGGAACCTGAATTAAAGATGGGGAAATAGGAAATTCTTCTGTTGAAGGCAAATGTATTCAGCTGGCCTTGGAGGGAGAATGTGCACAAAGGCCAAACATGACTGTGGAAGAGAATGGTAGAGGGCAGAAAACTGAGGAGGAACAGAACTGCAACTCTGTCAGCGCAGGAGAGAGAAATGGAATCTCCTTTAAGCACATAACAGGGAACTACTCTTCTGTGTGTTGAATCTCATTTTTGTGGAACTGTAGTTAGAGGCAGACTAACTCCAAAAAGCTCTTTATATTGATTCAAATGCAGTTAATGTTATATATAATTTTTTAAATAGAAATAATTAACTCTTATTTTTTATTTTTGCAAGATGTTTGTGTAATTGATTTGGCATAGTGGTTTAGATTAAATTAACTAACTTTAAATATAACTCTCAGTTTTCAGATGGTACTTCACCTGAAGTTGTCCAGTACTTCTTAAATTTTCTTTAGAAGCTATCTAGACTTGCACAGCCATAAGTTTCTTCTGAGATACTTTTGATTCTTGAGAATCCTGGATATTGAATATTGATTTATTAGCAATGTATACCTCAATGGGTAGCTAAATGCAAATTAAACCTTCCCTGAGTAAGGTTTTGCAGCTTTTAACACAGATCCTACGTTTGATTATCATACATTCAGCTAGCAAAACAACTGTGTACATTTGACTTGTGTATTAAATATTCTAATGTATGAATATTTGATGCTGATGCTGTGGCATTTGCTTCCATTTAGTGACTACCAAATATTATCTAAAAATCAGCAAATTGCCCATACTTTTGTAATCTTTATTTTGTTTTTAGTAATTTTTATCACCGTTACAGTTATAAGCCTGTGTGTTAGAACTCTTCAAGAATCTATTGGATGGGTTCTGACATGTAGATACATGGAGAAGTAAATGAGAACATAACCATGATTTTGCCCTGTAACAGATCTTGGATTTAATGAGGCCTGGCAGTCCATGTGCTGTTATTTCAAAACCCGTGCTTTTAAGTTTCTTTCACTCAGTTGGTAACCTAGAAAGCATGATAAACCTCTGGGAAGCAAGAGAACACATACTTGCAGGAGAACTGTCTTGCAGGATTAGCAAACAGGATTTTTTAACCATAATATCAACATAGATGTTAGTGAGGAAAGGAAGCAGGTGAAAACTGAGAAACCTTCTTCAGAATAAGAAAAGAAAACTTTGGTAGCCTGGGTATTGAGGTGGCTTGTGCAGAAAAGCCTAATAAGTAACTGGCAAAAGACCTATATGCAGCTTTATACTGATATTACAGTTTCTGACAATCTGCAACTTCAGAATGGTTAGAAAATGAAAATGTAAATTAGCAGTCCTTGTCCTGCCCCTGATACCCTCTCAGAGAAATGTCAGTATCATTTGATTCTGGCTCTTGTTTGCAAGTGTCGTTTCTCTCTTAGTATTGTGTGAAGCAATTAAAATAATCTGTTGGCATTTTTTTATAAAATGACAGGACTACATTGTATAATGAAATGTCTTTTGGCAGCACTGCTGTCTTGAGTCAATAGGAAACAAAGACTTATGTTTTCAATTAGAATTAAGTAGATGCTAGCATCATTTTTATGTACTCTTAGTTGTTTTCAGGAAGTTAATAGCAAATAAAATATTTAAGGTTTGCAGAGTTTTTAATGCTCTCAAGCTGTAACCAAGTTTATATTTCGCAGTATCTAAAATGGAGTATTATATTGCAAAGTTCTTCTGGTTTTGTTTATTGTGGCAAATTCTCAGGGTTTTCTTTTACATGTCTGACCACAGTGCTAAAAGCACAGCACTAAGAACAAATAGAAGTGAGTTTTCCATATTTGGTTCCCACTGTCAAATTTTTTTTCTCCTTTTGGTGTTAGAGGTGTTCCATTGTTTAAGTGCAGAACTAGATGACAGGCACAGGCATGAGAGAATGATGTTCAGTGTCCCAATGCATTTAGTCCTTCCAACATTAGTGGCTCAGTTGAACAGACTGATTTTGGAGATTTTCAGTTTGATACAAGCAACATTAGAATACCTTATTATCCATAGTAGCCATCATTATTACACTATATTGTGTAATTGGTAATTTTTTTGGAAAATAGCAGGTGATACACTTTTGCATGTATTTTGCAAATGAAGAACCCATTTGCAAAACTCAAAGCAAGAGTTCATTTGCACAGACAAAGAGTAGGAAGGTAAAAGCCCCGACCCTTGGACAGAACTATACACCCAACATGCATTCCCTGTGCTGTGCTGAAGATTCACTTAAGTGCATGTGCTGTTTGCTGGTGAGTCATTCCTGTTCCAGGGCTGGTGAGAAAAGCCTAACAAGAGTTTGACAGTCTGTGGTTTAGATTATTGTCTGCCCTTTAGAGTCTTCTGAAATTCAGTGCCAAAACAAATCTAGTCCTCCATCAGAGAGGCTTAACAAACAGCAACAGCAGCTCCATGGTCACTTTAATTGGCATCCTGGTTCTCTCTGCCTCTGACGTCCTCCTCGTCTGAAAGAAGTGAATTGACTGCAGGAAAAGTACCCAGGGCTGCCATCTCGAATTAAACTCTGCTGGTTTTGCTGAAAACCAGTATTTTGGATGCAAAGAGACCTGGGAGAGAGAAGTAAGAACTGGATTTGGTTGTCTGTTCTCCATGGATAGTTTTATTAAGAATGTATGTTTATAGATGCCAGGATTTATCTGATGGATTTGGTGTATTTGGTTTGTGGGGGCTTGAAGATAAGTGCTCTCATTCTCCAACATCTTATTTCTCACATTCCTAATAGCAGCCTTGTGATTCTGAATTTTCCAATTTATTCTGCTCTTCTTGGTCCATATTCATTAAAGCTTAAATATATCCTACATCAGGTCTACCGTAGTGATGAATGATTTCCAGGGATTTTGCTCTACCTGCTAATTCATTTTCTGTGAGTTTTTGCAAGATGAGCTTAGAGTCATGCTGACAGATAGCAATTTCAAAGTCAGTACAGACCATTCCTTTATCTTAGGGAAGTAATCAGCTGTAAATAAAACTACCAGGAAAGGAAGTGATCCAGAACAGGCAAGCATCTCTGGCTACAGTGAAAATGGTAACTCCAGCTCTGTGAATGCGTGGAATTTACAAAAAAAGAAAAGTAGAAAAGTCACCTGAAATTAATTGATGGATCCACTACATAGGAACATAAGAAACAAATTAAATAAAGAATTTTTTTGAGTGTTCCATATATTGCAGTAGGTGACAACCTCCTGCTAATACCTGCCTTGACTGTCTGGCATGGCAGTGAGACTTATTATTTAAAAATGGCATAATCCTCAAAGGTATCATGTGGCCCATATGTCACTTACCTCCCAGTGCAAAAGACAAATTTGCTGAAAGAAGACTGAAAATAACGAAGACAATTTGAAGGATGAAGGTGCTGAAGCACCACGGCTATCTGGGAAAACTCTAATGGTCTATTAGGCACACTTCTTGGAAAGTACTTGCTACACAAATCTAAATTAAAATAAATTGCAGTAACTGAACTGTCTTGCTGGTGGAGTTTAAAGCAATTTGCCACTAGGATATTTGCTTTTTCAAGGCAGCTTAACACCATTGGTTTGCAACCAACAGCACAAAATGACTGCCATGACAGACCTCTGCAGTCTTGTACACATTCAGTCATGCTTTCAAGTTAAGCTGAAAGTCTAGACTTCTTTTTAATTACAGAACTCAAAATGTACTTGAAGCTTAACAAAAACTTCCCTATATCAGTACCTCTGTTTTGAGACTGGCAGTTAATATTTCAGTTTGATATCTTTATCTCTGAGGTATGGAAACCTGCCTAAGATGTGTTGCAGGGATATTTCTGTGAACTATATATTTTTTCAAATATAAATGTGTATTTTTCTAGACTCATTTCTTGCTGTGTGTTTATGGTATATATTGCACTAAATTCTTGATACTTGCTTGATGCCTCTAGGTGTTACTATAATACAAATAAACAAATGATCAGATTTGGTGTCAGGAAGGGTTTCCTCCAGAGCAGCTCAAATTTACATGGAGTTTTTTTGTGCAGACTGGAGTTTTGTTCTTACCTTCCTTACTCTCCCTATTATACAAGACATTTGGATTCTTCCTGCAATTGCTAGCAGGGATCTGAACCTGTTGGTTCTTCTCATATTGCCTGTGCTTGTATCTTCTTGATTAATATGGAGAAACTTGAATAAATAAGAGCTCTTATCTGTAAACCTTGACTCAAATTTGGCTGATATTTGTAGTATTTGACTCAGAGCTCACTAAACTACACAAAAGAATCTCTGCTGAATTAATGGGCTTTAAAACATCAAACTTCTGTTCCTTTCTAACATAGGAACATTTAATTAATGCAGACCCCCTAAATGGATTTATGAAGCTTAAATTCATCCACAACAGATCACTGAAAAGAGATTGGTTAAGGAGCAGTTTTGGCTTCCACTGGAGGAGACAGGTTCACAGTCGGCTGTGCTGCTTTCCTTCATGCTTTGTTCAGTCTCATTATCAAAAATTACTTTTACTAATTGTATCCTTGTTTGAAAAAAATCCAGAGTACTGATAAGGATAACTCATATATTCAGAGACATGAATTATGAAGCACTCAATAGTACCTTCAGTCTAAATCTTACTAAGAGAAATGCTGGGTATTCCTGCAGATTCTGAAGCATAGAAATAGCCCTGGAGCTTGTGTTCTGTTTTCTCCTCTCATTAGTATTCACAAGGCATTGCAGCAGGAGAAAGGAACCCAGATCTCTACTGGTCAAAAACAAGAAAAACTTCTTATGAAGACTGGTAATGCAACCAAATGCCATGATCATGGAAGCTTTGTGCAGCCATACTACATTATTAAATCAGAAGCAGAATAAATTTTTCAGCAGGAAGCCTAAAAGCAAAGAATTCTGCAGTTCTGATGGTAACTCTCTAACACCTTAGTAACTTGAAAGGGTGATGTTAATATCACTTTTTTTATTGATAGATTTTTCACTTAAAAGCTTGGAATACCAAAACAATAATAATGCAAAGGCTTGGGAGGATTAGAATTTTGTTTGATCCATCTGTCATCAGAAAGAAAGCCTGTGGGTCTTGAAAACTATGATGTGTACTTGTGTTACACTGTAAGTCTTAGGTTCTGGCTATGTTAGGAATTGATTAGAAAAGCTAGTTTTTGTTGGTTGTTTGTTTGGTTTTGTTTTGGGTTTTTTTTTCTTTTTTCTGGAGAAAATTCTGTTCTTCCATGACCTAAAGAATAAAGTTTTAACTTTCAGCTGCCTTTCTTTTCTTGGCAAAACTCCCTTAAACCAAGTAAATTATTTTGATCCGATAGCTTTTAGAAAAATCTTGTTTGCTTGAAGTGAAATCTGCACTGGGGCACTGTTACAGAGCATGTAAGAGGAAAGCTTTGTGGTCAACAGCTGGTGAAACCTTTATTTCTGACAGTTACTGAGGATGTGCCCTGTGGGCAGGATGGGAGGACTTGGTCCCTAGTGAAATGTTTTCTGAACTTCTGTCAGTCTATTCAGCTCTCCCTGGCTGTTCTTCATAATAACTTCAAGTCTTGATATACTTTTAGAAAACAGCTTTTTGCATCTCCAGTGAATTGCCTATCTTTCCTGAAGCAGAATGAGATGTTCATACAGCAGTTCCTGCCATGAAAAGTATTTCCCACTGGAATAGTGATGCAGAGCCTATCTGTAGCTATAGGTTACACTATGAGATATTGAAAACTTCTTAGAAAATAATTTTGCTAAAAATTAATCAACCTCTGACCTTCAGCAAGTTAGTACAGGCTTAATAAGAAATTGTAATTAAAACAGTATTGTTGTTCTAGCACTGATTCATAGTATCCCCTTGAGCGAATCACTTTACCGTGATCTCTCTTTTGAAACATAATTCTAAAAATGGCATTAGGCAGTTCTATATGTGCTATCAGATTTTCAATGTTAAGTATTCTTACAACAGGGAAATAATTTCCCTTCTTTTTGTCTCAGTCTGTTTTTGAAGCCTTGTTGACTGCTTTCTTTGCATGTAGCATCCCTTATTTGAACAGATCTGATTAAAAAACACCAAAACAATTAAAAAAAAATAATCTCTTTCAGAAGTTTATTTAACAGTTCCCAGCTTTACCTATGGTGTTTCTCACTCCCAAGAAAATTGTACCACCCTGCTGTCTTTGATTAGCTTTGCAGCTGCTCTTTGCAGCTTTGTGGTTTGCTTTGGCAAACTCTTGATTGTACTTTCGAAGGAATTCAGCCCTGCTCTCTGCTATCTTTGCAGTTGTCCACCTGAGAATTTCCTGTCTGCATCCCAGCAGCTGGAGTATGTAAGCAGCAATACAGCTCTAATGCCTGTTAGGAAGGTACCATGTGTTTCCCCTGTATCTGGGAAATGGCTGTTTAAATCTCTGGCTACAAATGAGTTAAACTCTTGTTTTCATCTTTCATGGGACCTTTCTCTGTCAGCAGCTGAAAGTAAATACCTGGAATAAGGCAAGCACAGGATAGTATTTCTCTCATACAGCCCACCAGTGTGCTGTTATTTGCAACTCAGGACCAGACATGGTATCTGTGTATTCAATATCACCCCAGGGATTTTCTGCTTAGGAATTCACTCAGACGTTTTTTGAAGCAAGAAAACTTAACAACTTTCACAATACCCTGCATGTTGTGTGAAGAACTGCCATGTGACTGTAACTAATTTATTGTTATTTCTTCTTGTTTTGTTTTTAGTGAACAGAGTGAACAGTCATTCCCAATTCATTTTCATCCCAGCTGTTTTGCCCTAAAAATCTTCACCAGTTCCCATGTAGTGCAGCAGTTTTTTCTGTAGTCATCTGTTTGCTTTGGCAGGAGGGGTGCCTGCTCCCCAAACCCCTGGTCAGTGCCTCTTCACTGCTCTGACGTTGGTACTTTTTCATGTCTGGGGAAGTAGAAGATACTTGAACAAATTTTTTGTACACTCGAGCCTGAAAATCCAGCAACTGCACTTTTCTTAATGTTTTAAAACTACCTTATAGTTATGCCCAGAACTGTTTTTGAAAGCCTGGACATGTTTTCATTACTTCTGTTGACATTTTGCTGTCATTGCGTTACCATGAAAAAAAAAAAAGTTTTATTTGTCCCTCAACTACCTAGTTAATTTTGCTGATTGTTAATTTTATCAAAAACTATCTGTTCATATGAAAGATTCCAGAGCTTACTGAATTGCTGTGGATGTTGTGGTTTTAATTAAAAAAATCCCAACCTACAACAAAGCATGAACTACCAGTAAAATTAGTCAACAAGATTAAGAGTTACTGTGCAGCCAGGTTACATGTCCTAGACTAGAGCTCACTGAAGTTATGAAAGCTAAAGTAGTTTAACTATTAAGGATTATAATTTTGCATCTCTTGCATAGCTGGAAAGCACTAAACAAGGGTTAAAACAATATGATGATTTTTGTAGTTGAAATGTTGTTGGATCTGTAAGAGAATTGAGACACATTACTCATAATAGTGGATGGTGGTCAGAAATTTCAGGCAGGAAATTATACAGTGCACTTAAGGTAGCCCTTAGCAGGATTATTGAACTATATTTAGAAAAACATTTCCTATGAACACCACAGTGAGAGAGGTAGGACACCAGGAACATTCAACAGCACTTTGTGAAAGCTGTGAGTAGGACCCTTAATTGTTAATTTGGTCTCTGGAGAACCTTATTACTTAGAATAATTATCCCCATACATTTTTAGTGAAACAAAACAATATTTATACTGGCAGCTATTAAGGCTAGTCTTTGCACTAAACTTGACATAGATTTAACATTAGTATTAATTTGCTGATAACTCACTGTCCATGTGGTAGAATGGGTAAAAGACAACCTTGGTTTTATCTCTTTTCTCTTTTTTTGGGGTGGGGTGTGTGTTAGGTTTTGGCAGTTTTTTTGTAAGGAAAAGCTTTTGCTGTATAAAAACAGACTAGAGTTTTGCAAAGCTGATGTCATGGTTACAAAGCAAATTCATTGATAATAGCTCTCCAGTGCTGTGGCATGGTTTTGGTGCCAAGCAGCGACGGGCTTGTGGACATCCCTGAGCTGAGGATGCCCTAGCAGCTGTGTGGTGAGTGTCAGTGGGATATCTGATAGGACAGCAGGACCACGTGTTGTGATCCGAGCTGGAGCAGCCCTGCAAAATTGTCCCACTGAGCAGAATAACTGTGAATATGATACTATCCCTAGTAAGGAGAGGAGACTTTGAAAGAAGGAAACATGCCAAGACATGTTACCATAAACACAATCTGAATTTTCTCTTTCTGTTATCCCAAGTAGAAAATATAGCTAGTGGGGCTTGTGTACTTGTTTCTGTGCTTGAATCACAAAGGTTGGTAATCTGCTCTAGCCTAGGGTTTCAGGGCTTCTTCGACTCAAAGTGTAAAGTAATGAGATTTTAATCCTGAATGTCCAGCAATTTTGATTCTTAGTGGTGGCAAAGTTTGTTGCTTCCTTACTGGACATGCACAGCAGCTGGAATGTCACCTCTATAATATAGTTGTTTCAAGGGTAAACTCTGATCCCTAGTCTCCTAAACAATATAAAATAATATAAAATAATTCAGAACTTCAAAAAGTGGGTAAAATTAGAGCAGTGAAGATGTGGAGGACTTACAAAAGCTGAAGTCTGCCTGCAGAAGTGTTAAACCAGCAGATTGGCAAGGAGCTTTTCACTAACAAATTATAGGAACTGCATTTAACCTACATTTTGGAAAAACATGTAATGTAGAGACTTTGGTTTGCCCTAAGAGTAGAGAAATTACCTCTGGTTTTGTGTGATTTCATAAACATCTGACCAATAGGTGATGAACTCAGTAGTTGCTGCCAGACCAAGCAGTTCATATAGAAATGGAAAGCATTTTATTTTTCTGAAGTGGGTTTTGAGAAATCACCACATATAGGAAGGAGACGCCATTCCAGTGAGATTTGAAAAGCCTGTGGGAATGAGCTTGAGCCTTTTATGTGTTCAGCTATCAGTTTGAAGTTGTTGCATTAGTGCTTACTTTTGGAAGAATAAAGAGGTGGGGGTTGTCGATCAGTTCATTGGGATTTTTTCCATCAACCTATTACAGTTTTTAATATTCTTTAAAAATTAATATTTAAAAATTAAATTCCATTCTCAGAGTAGGAATGGCGAGATACTTATTTGATAAGTCTCTGTGTATAAGGAGGATTCAATAAAATAAATATGAAAATAAGTTCCACTGAGTAACTACTCCATGATCATGTTCCTCACTGATGTCATACCTCAGTAGCATGTCCTGAATATTAAAACAAAATACTTCAATTATTGTTTCATAGGTACTTAGACTTTCTTTTAATGAAAACTGAACTAGAGATGAATAATCAGAATTGATTCTAATTTAATTTTATTATAATATGCATGGCCTTCTGTTTTGCATCTGCTGTCAGTTTTGTGGATTTTATTAGAATAGATATGTCAAGTCAGATACTAAGATCTATTTTTGCTTATATAAAAAGATTAAATGTTAGATGCTTGTAGTAGAATGTGATGTTGGAGCAGGAAGTATCTAACTGTTAAAACAGTATCTCATGAATATTTTTAAACAGAACCTGCTTTTCTGGCATAGTTGCTGTACTTCTGATGGGAAGTTACAGTGAGACTTTATATAAATATCATTGTGAACACTTGAATATAACTATGAATCATGAAAGTGAATATCAGGAACAATAACCAGAACATTGTGTATCTGGATGTATCTTTTACAATGGCAGAGTTACAACAGTAGAAATGTGTTAGGTTTTTTCTTTAATTGAATTATTTTGCATTTCCTTTTCTCTCAATATTTTAATTTTGTGAGTTGGTTCTGCTTTTCTTGGAGGACAGAGGGTCTCTGCAGCAGCTGCTGCTGTATCTGCTGCCATGCCTAGTGGCATGGTTATAATTCTTCTGTTAGTATGGCAGTGTGACTGCTGAATTAATACTCAGATCTGTGGTCTTGTGATTGTATTGTTGCAGTAACCAGAGCTGCATGCTGATTCTTTATCACTTTCATTTGTCACAGAAAAAGAACAAACAGGAATGGGCTGGTTGTTAAACAGCATTTAGAAGCGCGTGTAGGGATACAGGAACTGTTAGCGCTTTGAGACAGGTCTTTGCAACAGGGAGTGAGGAAGTGGAGGCAGGAGAGGACAGGGCTGAGGGAGTGAAAAGCTGTGGCGGACACAGCGACAAGTGATGGAAAGCATCCTGCGCTCCTGCGCTTGAGGCTCGCACCCGTGTGCTACCAGAAAAGGGTCTCACCCCCTCTAGTGGCTTGCATTCCTCTTCGGTGGTGATAATACTACAAACCCGAGTGAGCGCATATAGCTAGAGTAGGGGCTGCCAAAGGTAAGGGTGGCTCTCCTATAGCTTCACGTTTCTGCTGGTTTTTGTACACTTTTAGCACAGCAGCATGTTTTGTAAGTGTTAATGAAGCATAAATCGAGTTAGCCATGCTCACGGTGCCTGTGCGCTCCGGGGTAGATGCTCCCTCCGTGTGAGAGCAGCCCGGCTCTGGGCCGGGCCGGCCGCCCGCAGCTCCGGGCCGAGCGCGCTCTCTGCCCCG
>VZTB01011536.1:36335-191986 GCA_013397245.1 Thryothorus ludovicianus | reverse complement strand
CGCCGCTGTCCCCGCCGCTGTCCCGCCTGTTGTCCCGGCTGCTGTCCCCGCCACCGTCCCCGCTCGCAGTGCCATCAAGTGGATGCCAGGCACCACGGCGCCAGCCGGCGCCTCCACACTCTTATCCCTTTCTATTACCTCAAAATCCTACTCAGCCTAACCTCTGTGTTTTGCACTTCTGATTCTGACACCTCCCTAGGATAGGCTTCGCACATCTGCCTTAAATACTGAACAAACAAGGTTTGCTTGCTCTTTGTCCTGGCATTGTTGTGTAGCCTCAGACCTTGTTTGCCTCTCACTTCCCAGCGTTCTTCTGAGGCTGACAAGATGAAGGGACTTTGAAGTGTACTTTAGGTATCATCACTCAAAAACAGTCCTATGGCTACCTGATCCAAGAAATGGCTTGCACTTAATAGCTGTCTCCCTGTTTGTCTGTAAAGTTATCCAGCATCTCTGCATGTATTGGTGCTTCAGTCTAGCAGTATCCTCAATTATTAAAAATTGAACAATATTTCCTTTTGTTAAATGCTGAAAGTGGCTGACCATTTTCTGACAGAATGTTTTTTCAGTGCCTTATAGCTTTATCACATTTTAGGTGTTTAAAATGAATGTTTTGGGTTTTTTTCCTCAGGAAGAAACTTCTTTGAATTTTGCCTTTTTTCTTTTAGGGTATTCAAAATATCTTTTTTCTCAAATGGGTTTTGAAAATATTTTCTTTGACAAGATACAGCACATTAAAGTTCTGGAAGGGAATTCTTGACACTTGGCTGTGAGCTGAGATGTAAACAGCATGGATACTATGAAAAGCCCAACACTGTTCATATGATTCTAAAAAGTATTTTTTTCTTTTAATTGCATCTTCAGAACTTTGTCATTCTGCTTGCTAGTATATGGCTCATTCTACACATCTCTCATTTTTCTGCTACTTCAACAGCTTCATCACCATTTTTGCAACAAGCAGTGTTGTCTTCCTTCAGCATATTCCCTTTTATCCTGTTGCCATGCTTTGGCTAGCATCCCTCTTTCTCCTTTTGCCTTGTGCAGATGGAGTATTTGTGACAGAGGTAAGAGTCTCAATAATTTGCTATTTGATAGAACTCATGTGTCACTTCTCATTCAAATACTGAACAAGTGTTTGGTGGTGGCAAGAAACCTTCTGGTTTTATAACAACTTCTGCATGTTCAAAAAGCTACACAGTAAAGTAATTCTTCCTCATATTCACACAGAACTTCCTGGGAATCAGTTTTCTGCCCACTACATTTTGTCCTGTTGCTGCCGCCACTCAGCTCCCTCAGACTTTTCTTGTCAGAGAGGTGCTCCAGTCTCCTTAATCACTGAAACCTTCCACTGGACCTGCTCCAGGATTTCCATCCTCTCTTGTACTGAGGTGCCCAGAACTGGACACAGTAAGAGTGTTCTTCATTTCACATTGCTCAATGGAATAGAAAGTGCATTAACAAAGTGCATGTTGTCATTTTAAGTGTTGGGCTAAACCTTAAAGTCAGTGGCATTAGTCACAGGGCTCTTCATGTGTTGATAGCCATGTGAAGCAATTGGGCTCCTTTCTGGAATATAAGGCTGAATCCAGCAGATGTCCCCAAACTGATGGGCACTTGTCACAGTACAAAACAGAGAAATTTACATGGTATGTGCCTGTATAAGCAGAAATAAGAGAGGGTTTTGGGCATATACAAGGGAGAAGTAGCAGAGCCCTGAGCAAGATAACGTTTTTGTCTGAAGGCTAACTCAGAGGGTTAGCACTTAGAGCAAAAAACTTGTTCCTGATTATTTTCTTCTTGGTTCAACCTGATGAGACTTAATACACTCGTTATATAAAATAACATGGCTTCAAAGTAATATCTGTTTCTTTAGTCTAGTTCTCCTTTTAATGGTACCAACTCACAGTCACAATTGTGCTAAATGGGCCTGAAAAGAGTGTGTAAATGGGCCTAAATTAGTGTGTAAAATTCATTACTTCTATCAAAATATAAATACTAAATCTGTGCATTGTTTAGTTGTCTCATGATCAGAAATATCTCCTCAATGAAACAAGTCCAATCTCAACTCATGTATTTGAAGTTTCTCCATGCATTTCTACAAATTGCAGAATTGTTTGTGGTAGTGACTTTTGCCTTCAGAAATCCAAAGAGTATAAAATAACTGGTTGCTACCTTTGACCTTTCTTTTGCACTTATGGGAGCATGAGAAGTACCAGTTTCCTACTGACTTTGTTGATGCAATGCCATTGCTGTTGTCTGCCTTCACAAAGTGTGTGGGAAGAGAAAGTTTTTTTTCATAAACACAAATTACTTATGAATTCAAGTGTAGCTTAGGTGGTAATTTTTGTGAAGAATGTAAATGGGTGCTGAACATATCAGCAGGGAATTGATTTTTATATTCAAAATGGAGTTTCCTGGATATTGGTGTATTTGTTGCAGTCAGTCTGGTGGCTCTGGTGTAGCTGTTGGTAATGAGCCTGTTTAGTTATGGTAGGAAGTGTAACATTTGTTATCATGTACATTACATGTCTGCAGGGTGACTGTGGAAGTCTTGGTTTTCAGCTTGCTTGGTCACATACTGGACTGGACACTGCCACATTTTGACACAGAAATTCTTGGTTTCCATTTCCTTTGACTTTGTGGCACTTCATTTCCCAACTGCTAGCATCTGAACATAGCATAACTTTATAGAGGCATCTCCTCCCAAGGAGACTTAAGACCATAGTCCCAAAAAGGGAAATATTGATGTGCTTTCTCAGCTACAGGACAAGGAGAAGGTCAGGAACCTCTGAAGTTGGAGTCTGCAACCCACACTGGTAACAAACACAGAAAAAAATCAATGCACCTCCAGTGCCTTGGCTGTCCTTCAGTACAGAGAAACTGGGAGAAAGGAAAGAGCTGCTTAGGGAACAGGGAAAAATTCACTGTTGTTACAGACAGATTTATTTATCAAGAACTTAAACTTTCATAGTATATGGGAACAGGGGAAAAATCTGGTTTTCAATGAAGATTTCTTAGGAAATGAAGACATTTTGTTCTTTGTACTTTGTACTTGATTTCATGGTACTTTGAAATCTTCTGGTGTTCCTTTAGAAGCAATGGCTTGCAATAACTCTCCAGGTCACTGGCAGAGCTGAGAAAGAAGCCACAACACTCTGACTGTTTACTTCTATATGGCCTGGCTACTGGACCTAATCTTCTCTTCCATTTAAAAGAGAGAAAACAATTGTATGCTGACTATATTTTGAGTGAGATGGTGACATTGAAGGCAGCATAACTGCTGCCTCGTATCATGAGGCAAAGTGAATTGTTGAATTTGGTTAAGGGAAATGAAGAACTCAGTGTATTGTTGAGTAGACAGCTGAATATTTGGAGACGAGTAAAGCTGCTCTACCCAGATGTTTAAGAACAATCCCTTAGAGCAGTGAGGGACTGTGACCTGCCAGGGGAGAGGGTATAAAGGCACTCCAGGCTCTTGGGCTGGGTTTGTTTGCAGTTTCTGTTGCAGGAATTGCCCTGTAGTGCTTGTGGGGCCCCGTGTGCTGCTCTGCACGAGCGGCCCTGCTCAGCCAGCAGTGAGATCGTGTGACACTGCTGGTGCTGCAGAGATTGCCCACCAGCCCCCTGCATGAAAGCAGATAAAATCAGAAATACTCCTGTGCAATGGAGCCTCCTTTCCCCTATCAGTATGGATTTGGGTTTTGCCTTCTCATGAATCTGCACAGGGGTAAAAATGAATAGATGGGGAAGGAAGGAGCAGCAATGCCAGTGCCAGAAAAGGCTAGTTGTTAAACCAGAAGTGAGAAACAGGAGCTTGAGAAAGTGTGTGTAGGATTCTTTTATTGGGTTGTTTCATCTTGTTTTTTTTTTTCACAGTGGTTTGGGGCTATTTTCCTGGATTTTTTTGTTAGGTTGGTTTTGTTCTTGTTTTTTTTCCCCCAGCATATGAAATCAGATTTACAGTTACATGTTAAAAATTATCTGTTTTCAAAATCAATAAAGTCCTTGCAGCAAGCTCTTTATTTATAAATAAAAAAAATAAATAAATTGCCTTAGGCAATTTGTATGAGGATAGAGAACTCTTTGATTCTTTGGATTTGATAGTACTGCACCCTCTATTGGTCTTTTTCAGTGAAATCAATTTATACTTTGAGTTCAGTTCTGAAAAACACCATAAAAATCACTGTGGCAGAGGTACTGGTAAAAATTCTGTCATGAAAAAGTAGCAAGAACAAATCCTGTTTACAAGACTGTGTAGTATTTCAGCACAATTGACAGGCAGGCCTGTAGAATTTACCTATTCTTTCTTGGGCTGTTCTAGTTCCATGAATAGAGAAAATACTTTCCTTATGGAAGTAGTGAATTATTTACTATTTAAAAAAAACCCTAATAAATTAAAGACACTTTTCATTTTTAGAAATATTAGATAAATTAGTTGCTTCATAAGCAGAGATGAAGTTTAGAATAAACTTTGAGAATAAACTAAAAATGAAGACAGAAAAGATGGAAAAAATGAATGCAACAAGACTGAATGCCTGTCAAAGGGTACTTGAAACTAAGAATGATATTTTCTTAAGCAGAGAAGAAATACTGGACATTGGGAAAATAATTGGGAAAATTGGGAAAAACTCATGGAAAAGGAATAAAAGCAGAAGGAGAGCAAATATGGACAAATGTGCAGTGAGTGAGCTGAATTTGAATTTTTTTGTTGTACTCAGCTGTAAGAAGCAAGGGTGTATGACCCAGGGCACTTCCCTGATCAGCCTTGCCTCGGTGAGTATTCATTGCTTGATTAATGCCAACTTGTGCAGTCCAAAATTATGGAGACAAAAAAAGAACAAACCTGCTCAAACCCTAATCAAATCAAAGAACACTTTTCTGTTCTTGCACTTTTTAGTAAAATATCTATAGCATAGCCTGTATGATGAAAGGAAATAGTTTTCCTATTATTTCTGTAGCTTAAAGATATCTTTACTCACTTTGTGAAGTATTTTAACCTCTGGTACTACAAAATCAAGCTAAATTAACTCTGATACCACTTAAAGGCTAATTAACTATGATACTACTGAACTGGAAGCAAAGCCTTATTTTGCTGAGTGATCTGTAAAAGTTTAAAATAATTTGGCCCTTACTGAACTGCTGATAACATAGGCAAACCCTTACATCAGTAAATTTGCACCAAGGAAGACAGCAGCATATTGATTTCTGAACACAGCTCAGCTACCTGAAATCAAACGCTCTCCAGTGTACAGTTCAACAGCCCTATTAATACCTCAAGGTTTGTCTTCTGAGGCACACTGTAAGAAGTGTCCATAAGTGTATGTGTGGAAGAAATTTTTTTTGCTGGAAGAAAAATACATGTCCCTAAGTAACAGACTTGCTTATATACCTATTTTTCCATATAATGGCTTACTTTCCTTTTTTTTTTTTTTTTCCCCATTTAAACAGAGCTTTGTTTAGATACGTAATCACTTCAATCCAAGATTCAAAATTTACATGATTTTCAGAATTAAGAGGCAGGATGCTGTGTGCTTACTGGACATGAGATTAGTATCTTTGAAAATTCACACTGCAGCAGATGACTGTTTTATCTCTCTGAGGGTGGAACCTATTGTATGTTTCATAATGCTCTTCTCACTGAGAGGTCATTTAAGCAGTTTTTTTGAACAGTTTTTCTTCTGTACTCTTAAACAGTTACCACAAAGAAAGCAAGGAAGGCAAACAGCCTTATGTTAAGCTGTAGGAAGAACAGTTCATGGCCGTTTGCAGATGATGGAGAAAGAGATATGTAATTGGTACCAAATGCTGATGCTACAATTATAGATGGCAAAAGCCTGAGCACTGGGGAAGAGTGTCTGAAGGCAGAGACTGTAATGTGAAAATTTAAATACTTTTCTGGACCAGTGTGAGATGCTGCAGGCAAGACTGTAATCATAAGCTTGGGGCAACCATATTTTTGCTTGAATAAAATAGATTTATTTTTTTTTAGAAGTCTGCAACATGCAAGTCTCCAAGTATAAAAAACCACTATAGGAAATAATTCAAGTAGCTGCTGTGAGAGAAGACAGGATGGGTTTTTTCTATGCGTGTGTGTGACCCTGGAATCCTGTGCTTATCTCGCCATGTGAAAAGTAGTATGTTACCATGTCAAATCCATACAAGTCTGCAAGATAAAATTGCAATGTGGCTTTTATCAGGGAGAAGCTGCATCCAGTTTTCATGGCTTCTGAAAGGCGAGCGAACTCAGTGTCCCCAAATTGTCCATGCTTCACAGACAAGCACTTTAGGTAAATAATGACTGGAATAGTTACACCGCCAGAATTCAGCAGTGTTGTCCCAGTTTATAAATAACTTTGTCTAGAAATCAGATAGCAGCATGTGCAGGTGTGAGTCATTAGTGCAGGAGACACAATGATGTGTGGAAAAAGTATGGCTCACATCCAAACCAGCCCACACACTTTCATCAGCCCCTTGAAGTCGGCAGCACAGAAAATAAATTTTTCACATCAGGATGCTGAAGCCCACCCAGACTTAAAACTCAAAGGTGCAGTAATATGGAATCCAGTGCTTCTCCCAGCACCTTGTTGATCAGTCGTGCTCAGAAGGCAGTTTTGTAATTTACTGTCTGAGTTAATAATCACAATTTCAATTAGCATACACAAATGTGTGCCAAAGCTGCTTTATGTACGTCTTTGTTTTAGAACATGTTCTAAGGAATTAAGGAAATACCCAAATTATTATTTGATTTCCTTTTTAAAATTTCAGGAGTTGAAATTTGACACAGTTAATGATATTGACCTCCTTGGCTGCAGAATGAATGGAGGATGTAATGAAGAAATCAACTAGTACCAAAATAGCACTTAGGATAAGGTACTGGTTTTGGGGAGAATTCAAAGGAAAGAAAAAAGGAGCTTTTAGTTCAAGAACAAGCCTGATTTAGTTTTAACTGCTCTGGCAAATTTTATCCTCTCAAGGCTTAACTTAAGCTGAAAGGGGATACCTTAAGTTCTGATGCCAGGTGAGGGTTCGTAGCAAAACAACTGAATTTTCAAACAGGATTCAAGTTATTTTTGTAATTAAAGACAGAAGTAAGTGAATCCTTTTTCACATGAAAGCACATTTGCATCCTAGACTGGTATGTTTTCAATACAGCAGACTGAATCATTATTTATCTTCAAAAGTTGCACATTTTAGTATTTGTTGGACAATCTTTTTTGCCATATGTCTTCTTTTTCCTATTTTTGCAGTGAAGTAAAGAGAGACAATTGAAGCATGAGTTTGGATCACTTTCTTTAAAATGTTGAGGTTAGGTCTCACCAAAAGGTACTATATATATATTTTTTTTTTTTTGCTTACTGTCATTGTAATTACACTTAGAATTCAAAGTTCTCGGCAGAGATTAGAATCTCCTTAACTTTTTCTGTTGGCACATTCTTGTGCATGGACTAAACAGTAACATGTGATATTTGGACATCCTGGTAGACATAGAAAATCATTACAGAAAAAGCAGGGAATGTGAAACCATTCAGGCTGTATTAAAAAATTACCTGAATCCCCAGAAATTCTGTTAATATTTATGCTCAGCTTCTTCTGATTGACATCTGCCAGGAGAGAATAAAAAAAAATTAGTGCAGTCAGAGCTGATTAAAAATGGCCTGAGGCATCAACCACCTTTCCACATTTTTAAAGACAACAAAATTCTGTAAATTGCAGCCATGTAAATCCAAATAAAGATGTCAGAGGTATAACTGCAGGCTCACAGTGATGTAAATCAGAGCACTATTTGGTTCAGCTACTTTTCTGCTATTGTTGCTTGTTACCTTTCTTGCTTGAGAGGTAATGTAGAGTTGCTCAACATACTCTTCTCTAAATAGTTTTAATAAGAAAGCAGCGCATGAATTTTTGTCTACTTTGTGATGGTCTTTCAAAATCTCATTTAATTTGAAACAAATAAAAATTAGCCTTTTTCTTCCTTCTTTTGGTTTTAGAAATTATTCTATTGTCTTGGAATCAGGTTACTCTTCATTTGTCAGCAATTCAGTAGTTGCCAACCTCAAACCACCAAGAATGACTGTCTATATTTATAGATAAGTTTCCTTACAGCAAATTCTCTGCCTCTTTATATAGTAACTGTTCTAAAGATATTATTATTACTGAATGGAGCTTTTTTTCTTCCTCAGATATGAAGTCAAGATGAGGGTTTCAGCTGTTTTCTTAAAGGCAAAGGTTTGTAGGGTATATTCCCCTACTTCCTCGTGTGCATCACTATCACTGTAATTGGTACAGATTACAATATATATTAGAAGTGCTTTTAATCAGGTCTGGAAGTGCTATAATTGATACCAATTCAGATTACCTAATTTGTATAATCAGATTCAAATAACAGCATACGTCAAGTGTGTCCAGTTGGATAATCAATTCTGCTAGAATAAGATTCTGTGCTTTTGCAGAAACATTGCACTCCTGAGAAAAAAAGTGAGTAAAAATGATACACTGAAAATACTCTACTTTCCTTACCATTATTTTTCATCTTAAAAAGGGGAAAAGAGTAAGAGTGACTCTCTGTAGAAATACAGGAAGAGTAGGCAGGTGTCACCAACCTGAAGTGCCATGACATTCAGTACAATATTAGTCACTAAATATACCTAAATTCAAAATAGGCAAATGTAGAAGACCACTGACAAATTTCCCAATGTGGAGGAGAAACTCAACAAAAGTAAGGATCTATGTAAAAAGTATGATGTGATTATATTGTATTGTGGTGCTTATATGTATTATGGAGGAAAGGGTTAAGGTACAGATGCATCTTGGTTGGAAGAGAGATATAAAATGATGTGATGAAAGGGTCACTTATGCTATTTGTTGTTTGTGGGATGTTTCCACTCAGTTGAAGATTTTTTTCTGTTTGAGGGTAAAGTTTTTGTTGCCTAATAAGCACTAGAGGTGCTTTGTTTGACAAGCAGTAATGTAAGGGAATGCAGTTGGTATCTTGACTCCCTGGCTTTCTTTTAAGCTGCCACCAAATTAAGCATCTCACTTAAGAAAAATTCCTTCACTTTTTTCTTTCTAGTGGAACAGAGCCAGCCCTTTCCATCCCCCTGGAACTGATGCTGCAAACAGTGAGAAGTTGGGTGAGCTAAACTTATTCACACCAGGCCCAATATAACCTGGTTGGTTAATGTGTCAGATTCAGGCTTTTGTGTTCCAATTGGAGCTTCATTTGGAAGGATTTTGCTGACATTGGCTACTTCAGTCAGGCAAAAATGCCCACCTTGCTGAAAGAGGAGCTCAGCATGGCAAAGGATCAGGCTTCTGCAGTAAGTTTTGCCAGAAACATTCTTTCGTAAAGTCCATTATGAAAAAAAGGCTACTGTTCAAGTAATTTCTTCTTCAAAAATCACAAAATACACAAAAAAGCCCCATCCAGTCTTAGCCAGTTTGTGATTCAGGTTCTGTATCTACCCTGTGGCTCTAAAGAGAAGGTTTTAATTTATATAAAAAGTGAAAGAAGTTATGGATAAGTCAAGAATCAGTAGAAGTAATTTTCAGTTTTCAGAAAGTGGATAAATCTATTTCTCATCATGAACAAGAATTGGGAGTTGGTAAGTGAGTAGTAAGTAGAACTGTGATTTGAAGATGACGTTCTCATTGTATGGATGTATACAGAATTTGTCTCTTGGTTTCAATGCCATTCAATTAGCATGGTCAATCATTTTATGTATTTGCCAGACGACAGATGAGTGCAACCTGAAATGGTAAGATCAAAGTCTGCAATTGTGTTGTAGGAAAGATGGCTTTGAGGTGATACTTATTAATTCTCCTATGCCAATTTAAAGTTCTGATCTGCAGTTCCTATTTTTAGCATTGGTAGTATCAGTCTTCACAGCTCTCACTTTGCCAATACCAAGATCTTCCCATCTCATGCAGTGACATTTATAAAACTGTTTCCACTGATTCAAGCATAATGGAAGCCAGGAGTCTTTCCAACATTTTGACAAAATCTTTCTTTGTGACCTTTTTCCTCCCTTCAGAAATCGTTAATTTTTCTTTGGCTCAGATTTGCTGTCTCTAGGTAAAAATTACTACCTGACATCGCTGCCATAAAACTTTGTTCATGATCTGCCAAAGTGCTTTGAGACACTGAGATTTAGGCACTGCAGAACTGCCTGCCTTACATAACAGCTGCAAGCTCCTGTGCCTGGGGGCTGGCCTCTAGTGACTGCTCTTCAAACAGGACAGAGCAGAGCAGCCCAGCAGTAAAAGCCCCTCTTGGTCTCTCTGGAAAGCATTACACAGGTGAAATATCCTCTATGAATTATCTCAGCTTGATTTTTCTTTATAAGGTGATGATATAATTTAGATATTTCAAGTATAACTGATGTTGATCCTTTGAAGGAGAGGAACTTTATTTACAAGTAGGAGTTGTGGTTTTGAGGATTCATGGATTTCTGTGATGCTTCTTATCCCTGTTATTTCAGATGTACTAATTAGAGCTGCTTAGCATTTCTCAGTAAGACTTTGCTACAAAGCCCTGGCAATGTCCAATGGGTGGAAACTTTAGAATTGATAAAGACAAATAATTTGTAACTGTTGAGTTGATTTAACAAGTGGTCCCGGACACATAGCCCATACCTCCACCATCAGACCTCAGAGTCCTCAGTAGCCCTTGCAGTGTGGAGTCTCCATGGCTGTCAGGATGTTTATGATGTAGAAACGTGTTAGTTCACTGGTTTAATCATACTGCTGTAACTTTGCAGCCCTCCTTCAGGCTGCCTGCAAGATCAGTTTTCTTGCTTTACAGCATTTGCTGAAGCCCTGGGGCTAAGTGCTGATTCCAGGGATTGGCCTTACAGGTGCTCACACTGCCGTGGTGATGCTCCTTACCTGCTACCTCTGCTCTTTTTCAGTTCATACAATTCTGGTTTTAATAGAACCACTGTTATTCCTTTTGTAACTTTTTTCCTCCTCTTGTCCTCATTTTCCCTTCTGGAAATCCTAGCTTAATATCACATGCTGAATAACTGAGTGGCAGTTTGACGTGTTTGCTGGGATGGGGCTTATTAGTGGGCATCACTGATTCAGGTTTCTGTAAAATATAGAGACATTTCCAGTGAAAATAGATGGATTTTTCATGTAGGAGATCAGATGATTGGATCCTAGAATAGCAGCCATTTTATGTATATTTATTTTTGGCTTTCTAGTCTTTAGCAGAAATGTTTTCATATTTCAGATTCATTTTGAACAACACCATTTAAAATGAGGTGTAAGGAAATTTACAGTACAGTTATTCTCCTTTTCACTTTATACTGAGTGCTAAATTTAATGCAATATTAAAATGTTTGTCTTAACAAATATTGTTTAAAATGGGTTTAATAGCAACTTGAAACTTGTCTTTTTGACAGTATAATTCACCATGGCTTGTCTAGACTTTTTGAGGTTCACAGCCTGGTAGTGAGGGGAATAATGGATAATATCTAGCTGTAAACTGACTGGGTCAAGAAATGTTCAAATACCTGCCATGAAAAAATAAGATTAGTAGATGTGTTCTGATTGTATAAACAGTTTTACAGGTGTATTATTGTAAATCAAGTTCAATGTGTTCCTTCCTAGTTTAAAGACCTTGGGTGCATAGCAGGAGAGAAGATGAGGTAGTGTTGGGCAACTAGAGGGCAGTGACGGGGCCTGCAGAAGAGTCAGAGTTGAGCACATTTGGCTACACTCCCACCCTTTCCTGCCCTGTGGTCCTGCATGCAACAGTCTCCCAGTGCCATGGCTTGGGAGAACAGTGACCTACATAGGAGTCAGGTTTTAAAACTGCCATAAGTCTGCTTCTGCCAGAGATGTGTTTTGTAATCTGTCTGGTGACGCAGTTACCTAGTTTGAATGTGTGCCAGTAATTCTATGAGGCAGGCAAGCACAGAGTCAGTGCTGAAGGATTGCTCCCGTGGTCCTTTTCAGGCTGTTTACAGACACCAAAAGCTTCCAGAGTTAGGTGGTGAGCTTTGTAGGGCAGAGATGCTGCTGTATGTTTGCAAGCATTAGCGCATTTTTATGGTACTGCATTAATAACCACGTGCAAATACAAACTTTAAAAAAAAAAAGGCAGTAAAAGATTGGCCCAGGAGCCTCTGCAGGTTCAGTAATACAAACAGGAGATATGGGCCCTATTTGGGTGCCTACAATTCATGGAGTGTTTTTACCAACCAATTATTCTTTCCATGCTTGGGGTGGGAAAATAATTTCGGTAAATATTTCTTAGAATTGCGAACTTAGATGACAATTAGTTTTTATCAGATGTGTGCCTAGCCAGACCCTGCACAGCTGGCAGGAGGTAATAGAATTTGGATGAGCACTTCTGTTTATCCATTTTGCAATTGGATTTGGTTTATTGCTTTCAGAATTCAGTAGAATATTTCATTCTCTGAACCTATTTTGAACACATTAGGAAATGTTTTAAAGGGCAGCTGGCTTTCCTGATTTGGCTTCAAGTATGTCCACAAAACATTTATCAATTTAAACGATAGCAAAAACATTTCCCTTGAAAGGACTTCTTTTCTCTTTCTAGGAAGGCTGTACTAGCTCCTTTCCCCATAGGCTCACCAAGCAAGCTGTGTAAAGAGAAGTGGCTCCTGTGGCCGCTAAAGAAAACAACTGATCCAGACAGGCATTTGCTGAGAGCTCAGCCTGGAGTTTGTGCCAGAGTGAGTACACAAGCATTACTGAGAAGCTTCTTTCTTCTGTCAGACATCAGAATTGTTTTCTTTTCTGAGCACAGGCAGGGGGTGCTTGGAGTATGCCAGAAGCCGTGAGTTAGACTACACTAGGTAGTTACGGCAGCGTGCGCGCTCGGAGGCTCCGTGAGGGCGTGCGGGGGAAGCAGGGTAAATGTCACTGCCTTTGCTGAAGCTGAAGTCAGGGCTGCTTTCCAGCCAGCAAGCGTGAAGCTCACATTTTACCTCTGCAGTGTGCTGCCATTGCAGCACTGGCTGTTTTTCACCATTAGCTAATAACTTCCTGCATTGCAGGTCTGCACTCATGCAGCTTTGTTGCTTTTATACCTTCCTCTCATAAGAGAAAATTTCAGAACTTACTTCCTGTGAGGCACACAATTCTAGAAAATAGCCTTCTTTTGCAGCTGGAACCAGCAGGAGTTTTTCTTATGCAGCAAGGGAGGAGTTTGCAGGTTCCACAAGGACCCTCATCCCCAGGCTGTGCAGTGAAGGGAACTCTTGATGACATGCATTGTCAGAAGAGCTCGGCCAGAGGTGTCCTTCATGTTTCTGAGAATAAAAAGTTTTGTATCAGGTGTGAAGTTACTATGAAATCCAATCCCAGATGATGAGAAGAAACCCTCATTTTTAGCAGTTCAGAGGAACACTAAGAAGCATTTTAATAACTTATGTATTCTATGTCTCATCATCTATGAAAAACTAGATGAAAGGAAAGTGAGTGACATTGTGCAGCAGTAGCATAGGTGTCCAGATGCTGATGTGCTCAGACAACTGTGCAGCTAGGTGTGGAACTTTTAGCCTGTAAAATTGGGTCATGAAGAGGAAACATGTGGAAGACTGCCCTTTAAGATTCTGAGGGTGCACTGGTGTGTTTCTGAACTGATGCCATAAAATACAAGTATCCACTAATTAAAGCTTATTAAAGTGCAGTTTGTAGCTTACTTGTCCTAATTGGTTAATACTGCAGAATCTGGAAATTCTTTATGCTTTCAAAAATCAGCTCCTGCTTCACTTATTGTTGTGAATTTGAAGGTCTAACTTAGGGGACACAAGTCTGGAGGTGTGTGGAGATACTAAAACAATAGAAATATCTCCTGTGGGAAGCCAAAATTCACTGTGGTCAGGGAATTTGATCTTGCTGGTGTAATTTTGAAGTAAAGATATGTCATCTTCAAGACCTAGCTGAAAATGTAAGTAGTCACATAACTGAATATTAAAACTTCTTGTGATTGTACTGTTTGTTTCCTTGGTAGTTGTGTTTTAATATTCCTAACATACAATAATGGAATAAAAGAATTTTAAAAAGAAAAAAGTGAGATCTTGAAAGTGCCCATTTCTACTACTACTTTTCATAGATTTCCTAAAATGAGGAAATATTGAACAGTTTGAGTACAGCTTCTTAGCTTTTGTATGCTGCTGTAAATTTGTGAGGTAGTGTAGTTGTTACCCAAGGATATTTATTGGAGGGTTAATTAAGAGAAATTGGGCCAGGTCACCTGGACAGTGAATGTTCAAGTAATCCACAATATAAACTTGTAAACCTGAAGTTACTGTATCTGAATGCCTTAGAGTTGTCATGGAAAAAAAATCCAACAAAAACTAGTCTCTTTCAACATCTCAGCACATTCATTAGGTTGTTACTCAGCCTAAACACCATTTTTATAAAATGTACTATTACATACTTACTGATGTGTTTGTCAATATGTCACACAGAACTGTGATGAATCATTGCAACTAATCCTATTAGACAAAATAATTTAATGAGGCACATCTGTTTAAGCTGGTTTTGATTTTTTTTAAATTCTGCCTATTTACTTTCTTAGAAAATCACTTCAGTAAATCTGCAGAATCTTTAATTCAAAATAGTGTGGAAGAAAATTCTCTTTCAGATATACTCCCTTTTGCTTCAAAAGTGTTTTTTTTCACAGCCTTCAGTTTAACAAAGGGAAATGACTTTATGTACTTCAGGAGGGTCTGGTGTGCATTTTTCCATGCATTTCATACAAATACTTTGTGCATTGGTATAATGGAAGCATGTGGCATACTCAGCCTTGGGGTCAGTTTTTACTTTGGAGCACCAGGAAATTAGTAATTAGTTATCTGTCACTTAAAAGGAGGGGGAAAGGATGTGTCTGTCTCGTGGTGTTGTGTGCCATTTCCTCAACTTTTTACATTCTCTTTGGAGGGAAAATCCCCAGAGTGTTAATCTAGCATAAAAATACCAGCTCCTTACAGTTTGTGGCTCAGACAGATAAGAGTTGAATATTAAGTTATTCCATATTTGTATGGAGTATCCACAGTCATAGCACAAACATGTTAGAGGTGCTTGTAAAATAGTCTTAATACTGCAGATTTAAATCTGTAATCTGAAATAATAATGCAATAACTGCTTTATATTCCATTGAGCAATTTTGGCTAAAAAAAGTCTTACTTAAAATTCAGCTGCCATTACAAACATCTTCATTCTTTGTGTACTTGGTGCTGTATTACAACTCCCAAAAGTAATTTAAGGAAAAGTCACTTTGACCATTCAGACAGTACAAAAGAGGAACAACAGTAGGCTTCTGTTTTGTCAGTCTTAGGTAAACAGGAATAATTGAATCACAGGGTGATTCCTCTCTGCCTGACAGGTTTTTTCTTGGATTTTTTCTTCATAATTGTTGACATTTATTTATATTTCTTCTACTGGTTTTCCTAAACAACTTGGTATATTTCTTAATTGTGCTGCATCTTACACAATTAGTTTGAATGGTGAAAAGAGTGACCCGTGTCAGTGGCTTTCCAGGCTCTCAACATTTCATAAAACAATGTTTTAGGGATAGTAATTTCTGTATGGAGCCAGTGCCTTGGAGTTTGTGTCCCAGAGACCAGTCGTTTTCAATATTGCAGGGTCTTATTTTCTTGCTAAAAAGATGTTTTTGCTAGCTGGTTTTGTGATGCCTGAAGGTTCATAAGCTTCTCTTATGCTTTCCACTGTCACAGGGTCACATTAATTTTGGGAACAGAGATTCCAATGTGGAGACAATAACTACTGGTATTTACTTATTAAGTAAAAACGTATCCAGTCTCATTATAGTATTCAGAATTTCACTAAAGGTCAGATTTTTCTTAAATTAACTTTTTCTGCTCTGATCTACTTGGCTGGGGTTTTTAGTACTATTACAAGAAAATACAGATAGGGATTTTTGGTTCATTTGGAAATAAAAACTAAACTGAAATATGCAAAATTCTCTCTGAGAAACTCTGACCATTAAAAAAATTAATCCCTCTCATCATTTTTTTACACTTATACATTATTTTTCATTTTGTGTTCTCTTCCTGTAGATCTGGTGTGATAGTTGGCTACTTTAATTACTGCCTCTTCAAAAAGATGAGTGTTTGTAGAGTCTGAAGTATCATTTTCCTATGGAGACAAATCTGATGGGAAGAGGATGAATGTAGGGTGTTAAGTAGGGTGTTTCCAAATTAGCAGTATAGCTGTGCACCCTTAAAGTCTGCAGTTACTGTGACAGAGTGCCAGGTACAAAAACTGTAAAGGTACAAAATTCAGAGTATCTGAGGATCCTTTCCAAAAGTTCAACATTACCCAAACACAGACTAAGCAGGTATGGAACCAGTGGAGTGTTCAAGGCAGATAAAGTATAATAGCAATTGCTGCTGTATCTCTTTTTCTGAGTTCTTTTCTCAGATAGTTTCAACAGCCCACATCTCTAGGTTAGCAGTATTTTTCTAATTAAATAGAATTTCAAAGACAAATGCCACTCTCTTAATGCCAAAATTTGTCACAGACAGGATTTCTTACAACAGACAGGCAGACCAAAGAGAAGAAAGGTTAGCTGCTGCAGCATTCTTTTGGCTCTGTGAACAGCAGAGTGCCTCAACTCCCACTGGCTTTGCAAATGTTAAGGCTATTCAGCAGCTGTAAAATTTACTAAAACTCTGAGACTTAAGCCTGGGAATCACTCAGGAGTGGCAGTATGTTACAGACTTGTTACCAGTGTGTGGCTTAAAAATGCTGGGTTCAGACTTTGATCCACTGTCATCCTTGTGGAGTGCCAGTCCCACAGGTATTCAACTGTTTGACGGGTCTGGCTTACTAACTTCACACAGCCAACCTAAAATCATCTTGGGCACCTCAAACTATGTTCCCAGTCCCTCCTTTTCAATCTTTTTTCATGTATGATGATATATTAAGGCCCAGTTTTTCAAGCATGTTCTTTTAACTTTTTTTTTTTAACCTTCTTTGAGAAGACAATAGTGTAGGATCAATGTGCAGTGTTCCACTGTGCTGGTATTCTCCAAAATCTATGCACTCTAGGTGAGAATTCCTCAACAGGAATGTGACTTGAGCTTCTTGAGCTCAGAGCAAAAATCAGTCAAGAGAAAGAAAGAATATTTTCTAGGCAAGCTGTAAAGTCTACAGTAATTTAAAGTAGTCTTCAGAAGACATTTTATAAAGTTGAGAATCCACAGATTCACAGAGAAATTATGGAGCACATGGACTTCTGGGACCTGTGGTCTTAATTGTATTTGTTCTTTCCTAAACATTTGATCTCTTTTCATGCATCTGATGTTCCTTGACCATGATAATTTTTTTTTGTGTTTAGTGCTCTGCTGGAGAGTGAACTGAGACCCTCCTGGGATGTGTCCCCTAAGTTTAGGTCTCTTTCCTAGTAAGAAATTGCTATAAACAATTGCAGTTGGTTTTAATGACTGCAAGTTTCTTTCCATACTAGGTGATGCAGATGTACCTCCCCTTCTGTGGGATTGCCATATCCAATGCCCAGCTCTTTGCAGCTTCAAGGAAGGAATATGACAGAAGCAGGGTAAGTGCAAAACATATAATGACCAACATCAAACTTTTGTCTTTTGTTCCTATGTGTTTGCTAAGCAGACAGTTTTATTTCAAAAATTGTACTTTCAAAAGAGCCCTGTCTTGATTGAGGCAGCAAGCAGAGTGTGGGAGGGAAATACATTTGTAGTGATGGCTGTTGTTTCCTGATGTCAGTTCCACGTTTTGTGGTGCTGAAACAATTGCATTTGTAGCACACACGGTGCAGGAGAAAGTGTTACTTAGGCAGAGATTCAAGCTCTCATAAGGTTCTACTCATCTTTGCAGTCCTGAATTTTTAGTAACCAGTTCATTTGCAAATAAATATCTTTATAAAATTAAGCAAGACAAAACTCCCTATATGTGAAGGGTTTTGACAGCATGTCTCCATAGAATACACTCTCATAATCACTGGTGCTGTGCATGCGTTGGGACAGGAGGCTCTGAAGTGAAAATAATGCTGAGCCCCCCTGTCATTCCCTTGTCAGAGAGATCTCTTATTTTTTGAATAAACAAAATGGTAATTTTGAGGAGTTTTTAGTAATGGTTGGCTTCTTTTATATCATCCTTTCTGCAATGACAGGAAATTATATTTTTGTTAGCTAAGATCACAGGTCCAAAACTTCAGTAGAAATACCTCTGGTAGTGTTGAACCTACTCTTCCTTTACAAGGTAGGGGTAACTACAGTAGTCTGGGTCTGTGTGTTGAGCTCTGGCATTTTTATATTCATGATTTTGGTGCTTTCATGTATAAAAATGAATGCTTTTCACTACGTTGAAAAATAACAATAGCCCTTTCTAATGACCTTTGTATTTAAGGATCATGAGGCATCTGAGCTTGTCTTCTGTATAGGTTTGACAAGCAGCAAGCATATTTGGGGAAGAGACTTGGAGGAGACTTGGGGAAAATAAAGATTGTCTACCAAAGTTTTTATGGTGTTGTTTTTTGGGTTTTTTTGTTTGTTGATTGGTCGGGATTTTGGGAGATTTTTGTGGGTTTTTTTATTTATGTTTAAATAAAAAAAAAAAATTTTACTACAGACTTAAATTTTGCTGCAGGTTTCCACACTGTAGGGAACAATTCAGACTTTTGAGGAGTAAACATTTAATCTTTTGAGGAAGATAATAAGCAGAAAAGTGTTAGGGGCATTCCCATTCTTCATTAGAAAATGGTAAATTTTGGTAAATTGAATTAGAGATTCTTTGTTTCTTGTTGCTGCTTCAGCCATGCAAAGCGTAAAAAATGTTGCTGTTGGACAGCTCTGTGGTGGCCTGTACACGATCATATTTCTGACCTATTGGTGGTATTTAACTTGGCCTGGTCCATGGCTGAAGTCAGTTGGCAAGTACCAAGTGGTGCACAAGCCCCTACTGTGCCTTCCCTATGAAGCCAGACCTTAATGGTGGCAACTTCCAGTGGCTGTGACCAACATTTTGCTGATGACCACTATGTTAGAAGAGCTAAGACCACTACAGTTTATATGCTTTCCTGTAATGGTGTTCTCTAGTGTTAGTGCCCTACATGAGAATAAAGGAAAGAATAAGCTTCTTTGGGCCCAAGGTAAGCAAGAACATGGCCTATATTGAGAGGGGAAACCCTTTTTTTTAAATCATTGTATTTTACAGACATGTTAGTGGTGAGGACTGAATCAGACTGCTGTTGGAATATAGAAGCATTGATGTGGGTATTTTTCTTTCCAGCTTTGAACATGCAAAATGGGTAATAAAATAGAGTTTAAATGTCCTAGAAAATGCAATAGATAAAATCAGGCAACTCAATCCGTACTGCATTGTATTACAGCCATTGCTTCATTTTTGGAGCAAACTGAAATAGTTTGAAAGATTCTCGTTGTTCACTAAGAACTGGATTGTGCCCAGTTGTGAGCTGAGGAATACTTCTTTCGATACCTCCACTTCAGTTTTGTTGTCATAATCATTAAGAACTTTATTTGAATGAAGATTTCAAAGGATCACTTATATTAAATCCATCCCAGATATGATGCCTCTTTTGCAATGCTCCATGTATTTATTACTTCTACAACCAATACAAGAGTTTTCTGTCCTTGTATATAGGCTTTACTGGAGGTAGTGAATGACCTCTTTGAGGAACAGACTGACTTGGAGAAAATTGTCAAGAAAATTATGCATCGGGCCCAGACTCTACTGAAGTGTGAACGGTGTTCAGTATTACTTCTGGAAGATATTGAATCACCCGTAAGTACAGTTGCATATCAGATGTAAGTAGAGGACAGCAGATATTTTTCAGTGTGTTGTTCCGAAATGTAAGTCAGGTGCACATTGAAACTTTATCAACATCTCTGTTGTCTCCTATCCCAGTTGGCTTGTATTGTGGTAGCAGTAAGCTTTTACATGGAGCAGGTGAGATGGAAATCCAACTTGAAGAGTTACTGAAGTATTTTTGGTTTTTTGCAATTATTGTCTAGTTGACTGATGAATAATTATTTCATTGCAGAGCTCTATTGAACAGATGGATGTAAACTGTATGAAATTATTTGGCAGTTTTGACAGGGGCTTTCACTGGGAGTTTGCAGTACTGATATTTGTAGGGTATGAGAACCTTTTAAAAAATGTTTGAAGTTTTTATGAGTATGGTTGTTAGTAATAAATTAAGTGGCTGCCTTTATATTGGTAGCTTCCTCCAGTGTTTTCAGGCTATTCAATATAAGCCATCCTGCAATCTACTGATTTGAGAAGAAGTTGAAGCATAAAACATTGTTTGTAATATCTTCTTTTTTTACCCAATTATTATTTTTGCATTCACTGATTCTGAAGTTAATTATTTGTTGCTGGGCTGTGACAAGTCAGACAGTATTGTAAATTTGTTTGTATGGCAGAAAAAAAGCCCTATTCTTTTCCTTGGAGGAAAGATACGATTCACATTTCATTTCAATTAATAAAAATTAAGAACTTTCAATGAGTATTCCCTAAATTATACCAGCTTTCCTAAAAGCAAGATCAAGTTTTTTATTTCACTTACGTTCTCTACTTTAGAATTTAATGTTTCTAGTTAATTTTCTCTTTCTAGATTACCCTAGCCACTCCTTCTCCCCAATTTTATAATTGCAAGATATAGTGCTACTACTTTCTTATGAAATGTCACTGTGTTTACAAGTATGATATGATTTTTATTTTTCACAGAAATGTCCATTGTGTTAGGAAGTTGTGGGTGGCAGCTCATTTTTCTGCTCTTGGTACTATTTCTGCCTTTGAGCTTGGAGGGGCTTTTCCCAAACCACAAGCAATGAGTTCTTATTCCTCTAAACAAAATTGTGAAATATGGACAAAAAGTTTAAACTTTTTCTAAATGGTCATAAATCTTAGGTTAATTTGGAGTGGGAGAATAGCATGGTAATTTTTACAAGTGGCAAAAAAGTAATTTTCCTGACTTTTTCCTGTTTCAGAGGGTTAACATATATAACAAAATAGATCTCCTTAGAGTAACTAAATGTCTAACCATGTCTAAAATACTGTCATTTGTACATTGTGTAGAAAGCTTTTATGATTCAGAGCCAAAGTGAAGATGGGGACACATCCAAAAATCAGGGCTCTGCAATGTTTCACTCCTAGCCACTCCTGTTTCATTTATCTGCTCCTGACACATATGCTCAGGTGTGATTAGTTGCAGTTAGTAATGCAAAGTGGCCTTTCTGTTTATTTTCCTATATTAAAAAAGTGAAGTTTGAGTAAAGCTCCATAATTCATGTCCCAAAAGGACAAAAGCCTTTCAAGGGAAGTGTATATTGTGGAAGATAGTTTTCTGAAGGAATCTAAAGATATCATGTGATTTGTTATTAATTTTTAGGGAACTGTGCACAGTGTGTATTTGGAACATGAATTCTTCTTTCAGAGAATCCTAAGACTATTGGATAAAAATACAGTTTAAATAGAGAAACCTTCCATTACTATTTTCTTAGAATGTTTATTCATCTTAATAACAATCTTAAGTTCTTTCTTTTGTGACAGGTGGTGAAATTTACAAAATCCTTTGAGTTGTTATCTCCAAAATGCAGTGCTGACACTGACAACAGGTTAGTGCTCATGTCTTCCGTGGTTATGGATAACTTAATTTTTCACATAGTTCTGAAGTTTGTTTGGTCAAGATTTTATTTTCTTATGAAACTTTGTGTAGGTTTGATTAAAGAGTGTGATCCTACATTTTTTACTCAGACTCCTGCTTGCTTCAAATGGAGACTTGCTTGAATAAATATATGTGCCTATATTTTTTTTTATATGTATGTTTGTGTTTTTATATATGCAGTAATATTGTATCAGCATCTCAGGTAAGAAACCAGGGGAAAACTGACTTTATGGTTGGACTCATTGATAACATGGAGATGTTATTTTGCATTATTAATATCGAAGCAAAAATTGCAAAATTATTTTAGATTGTTGGTCTCTTACAAAATTCCTCTGTACAGTTGTGTTGAGAGGTTTCCAGTAAAATTTTATTTCTGCCTTTGTCAAATTGGAAAGCCTGGAAACCACAGAGCATATGTATTTCCTAGAAACTGTGTTCCTGTGACTAAGTCTTGTTTGGGAGCCCAGTCAAAATGGAAGTATGTGTTTTGCTTAGTAGGATCTGTAAACATTTATAAAGGGCTAGTTTTAAGTAGTAAAAGAAAGCATTTTGTTCATGTGAGGTTGTTATGTCAATCCTTGCAAGGTTATACCACTGGTAGCAGTTCACATAAAATGTCCTACATACCAAATGAGGGGATGAGGATTCAGGGCTATTGTGAGATTATTTCTTCCATCTTTCAAGGCTCAGTGTTTATCTCACAGATTTTGTGTGGATTAATTCATACTGATTCTGAAGGAGAATTTCCCATATCAACAGGCTGTCATGATAAACCTTTTCATGGATTGATTCTGCAGCCTTAGAAAAATGGGTAGTGTTAGAAAATGTCTAAGATGTCCAAGCTGACAGCAAAGTCCAGGGCCACACAGAAATATGGGTAGATGCTATCTCCCTTCCATGTCCTGATATGGGAATGGTAAAGCAAATGGAAAACAAGAAAAAAAAAAAAAAGAAATAAATAATCTGTTGATTCATCTGGGAATCAGGAATCATAAGTTACTGCTTTTGACAAAGAGTTTCAGAGTAGCAGTTGGTCTTTCCTAAGGGGTGAAAATACATTTCTTTTATTCAGAATCAGGAGTAGGAATCAAGGAATGTGTTTGTTATTCCTGTTTTTCTCAGACTTGATCTGTAGCCAGATTACTCAAAACAATGTAGAGTGTTGTCAAGATAACCTAGCTGGCTCATTTCTTGTTACCATAGTTATATTAGCATGTTGCCACAAAGCAGTTTGTAGTAGCCTGCTCTGCATCAAGTCAAGATTATTTTAACTTTAGTCCAAGACATGAAAAACACATGCAGCCTGGTGGCTAGTCTTTATAAGATTCATAAAGGTATATTTCTGAGCATTTTAACATAAAGATATATTGCTTTTTCTTTGATGATTTTTTCCTGTGGAGAGTGAAGTTGCTTTTACAAAGACCAAGGTTAGACTGGCAGATATGATGTCACATTTGGATCTTGCACAGGCACAGCTTGAGTTATTGGCACTATTGTGGAAAAATAAAGGTTATTTAGGATACAGAACAATGCCGCGAGCCCTTGACATTTGAGCGTTTTTCTAGTGAGTTTTGCCCTTTTCATTCTACATTCTGCAGCTGTAACTGATGTAAAGTCATGAGAGTTTTCATGTGGGGAAAAAAAATGGCAAGACGAGTTTCTTCAGCATCACGGCAGTTAAGAAAAACATTATTTCTTTGAAATTTTAGTTGAAATCTAAAGAAGTTTTAGGCTGAGAACATTATATGTTTTATCTAAATGAGAAAGAAGGTCCTAAGTATTTCATGCCCTAGTATTCTTTCTCACACAGTTTTAGAAGCTGGCTTTTCTTTTGCCTTTCTTAGAGCTGTGTGATAGCAGCTTCTTACCTGTTAAAGCCCTAAATATCATAATAAATACTCATATCTATTTTCTTTGCTGTTGGTTGTAAAGAAGTACCTTGCAAGGCCACACTTGCGTTTATCTGTTGAGTTTGCAATTTTTCATCACACACCATGACCAAGTTTGTTTATTATCCATTCTGGCACACTGGTGCTCTTGCTTTTCCCAGCAATTTCGTTCGTGATGTACAAGATTGCCAAGACCCCCTAAATTTTCTCTCCCTTTGAAAAAATATTCCATAACTCTCAGAATCCTTGAGGGCTCAGTTCTGATGGGATCTAGATGAAGATGAACCTGATGGGACGTGCTGTGGACTGTGCCTTGCCTGCACAGAAGCAGCAGTTTTGGCACATGAGGTTCCATTTTAGCAGGCAGCTGAGATGACAATTCTCCAGTCTGGGTACCAGTGATAGTGGACAGGTCACCTGCCTGGGCCAGAGTGTGAGTTGTGTGGGCAAAAAATATTTGTGCTCCTTCCCACCTGGGCTGGTACAGAGGAAGTGCTGGAGTCCCTCAACTGTTTTGCTGCCCCTGGGATGATGTGCCTGTCTTCTGGAGTGCGGGTGTAGAGGGCTTGTTAGGGATGGAGAGAACATAATAGAACCCACTTTTAAAACTTCTTTATGAATTTCATCTTCTTTCTTTTGCTTGAATTCATTTGCTGCTTAAAATTCTTGATAATCATAATGCAGTCCTGATTTATGTGTCTTATATGATGATGATAATACCATTCAGATAAGTTATGAACTGGTAACTATGTATTTGAAATTAGATCCTTATCCTTAAAGATTTTTTGCTTCCAAAGTATTTGAAATAAATTAAATTATTAATTCAATTTTAAATTAGAAATATTTTTTTTACCTAGCTCAAAATCCATTATATTTATGTAGATGTCTCTGTCAAAGTATACACATAACATTTATTAGTTACTTAAAATTCTTATCTCAAGTGGAAGTGGATTCCTTTAGATTTCTGTAAATCATTATTATTTTTATTTATAGTATTTTAAGCATATTAAATTTTCAGATGAGTGATGTAGTTGAATTAGTCTCCAGAAAATCAATGCAGTCAACAAAAATCAATCCTTTCACTTTGATTGAGTCTTTCAAGGATTTTAGTGTGCAGCCTGCTTTCATTCTTGAGCATTACTTCAAAGCCTCAAGCTATTGTAGTCTTCTCCATAGCTTCTGAATAACTTTTTTCTAAGTAATGTTTCTCTGGTGTTAAAAAATTATCAGTTTTCTTCTCAAAACTAAGACAACAGGCTTTTTTTTTTTTTTTTTCATTCATGCGTGAATAGCCATACATTGCCAATTATCAAGAACCTGCCTGAAATAAGTCAAAAGAACCTTACTGCTGGTTGGGTGAGGTTATGAGGTGAGGACTTTAAGGTCTGCTAGACATTGAATTTTCTGGAGAAGCTGTGGTGGAGTGTGGTGAGTTGAGCCTGTAATTCCAGAGTCTTATCTATGCTAATTTAGTGATAGCTCTCTAGCCCCTCAGTAATTGTGGCAGAAGCTCAACCAGCTAAAAAGAAAAGGAAACCTTCATGTCTTGTGTGACTGCTTGGATCCACCTGCTGTAACATACTTGCAGTATTCATTTAAGACTTACTTAATGATCCTTTTTTCAGCCATTAAAATCCGGCATTTCAGATGCCAAAATTTAAAAAAAATGACAGGAAAGTTACTGAAAATAAAGATTGAAAATATCACAGATTATGAAATTACTTTAAAAAAAATCTTAAAAAGTGTACATTTTCAGGTAGCTTTACAGAAAATATTATTTAGAACTCGTTGCTTTTCTTGAGCAGTCCTGTAGCCTACAGAATCCTAGAACACAATCCACTGTTGATTAGGTTAAATTCATCAAATTGAGACATCTTTTTTCAATAGAACGAGTTATGTAAAGGAGAGAATTTTTGAGGTACCATTTCAATAATACCAAATTATTGTTCTGTAGCTAATTTTTGGCAACCATTAATAATTCTGAATGCTTCTGCTGTTCCTATTAATGTGCATGTAAGACATGCTGGACTTGCAATTAACGTTGACTGTATTCTTTTCTTTCTTTGCCCTGCATTTTGATAGTTTCAAAGACAACGTGGAAAAATCATCTTATTCTGACTGGCTAATAAATAATAGCATTGCTGAACTCGTGGCTTCCACAGGTCTCCCAGTGAACATCAGTGATGCCTACCAGGATCCTCGCTTTGATGCTGAGGTAAAAGATTTGTACAAATGTAATTCTATATTACTTTTGAGCAATGCCACTAATATAAAAATTTTGGTTTTATATCCAAGTGGCTGTGAGATATGTGAATATTTATTTTGAATTATTTTTTCTATCCAGCAACTTATCCTTCTGGTCTTCTGTTGTTGAAATGGCTTTAAATTGTAAACACAGATCACTGAATTAATGTATGACTTTAAGTGGTTACTTTGTCCATGATTCTTTTTTTTCCTGTTTATAGATGATTCCTCTACCAATTGCCTTGATATATGTGCAAACTGATTTTTATTGCTGAAAACTGTTCAGTGTCACAGCACCGGTGTTGTTAGCTGTTGGGGTGGCTGGGGCTGTACACAGACAGAGTGTGAGAACAGAGCTGGTATCCAGACAGACAAATGTTGTTTGTGGTCTAACAGTTTAATTTGCTCAAATACACCCTGGATTGGGTACTTCTTGAAGATACATATCAGTCCAAATAAAAGCTGTTTGTATATCTTAAGGTATTCATTTCCTGTTAGAAAGTACAGCTACAGATGAAAACATAAGTATATTTAACATCTAAATAAATGTTAGAGGTGTATGGAAGGACAAAATCTTCACTGAATTCTAACCCAGCATTACTATGGAGGACTTGGCCAGCAGTTGGACAGCATATTAATCACAGCCTTACTCAGAAATCTTCCTAAAAGATATTACTACAGTAAGTGTTCTTGGAAGTGTTCATATTGAGAGTTTGCTTGGTTCCAGTTTTATTCCACGTGTCATTAAAGGGATTATCTCTCAAACCAGAAGAATTTTTTGAAATAAGCAAAAATAAAAGGGGCCAGCCGTAGAGGTATAAAACAAAACTGCATTGATGTTAATCTGTCCAGAATTGCAAGAAGTACAATTAATGCCTCAGGTGTTTAGATATGCTAACTTAAAGCATGCCAGCCCTTGATATTTGCAGTTTTACTTGTATTATATCATGTCCTGAGTAATTCAGCTCTTATTTGTTTCACATTTAGTCCTTTCCAAGTTGGAGGCAGTACCCAATATATATAAAGTTATATAAAGGGCAATCATGATTTTCTTTTTATGGGTTCCTATGAAAATTTAATTCTTAAATTCAGTTTTTCTAGTCAATTATTTCTACAGTCAAGAGAAAGAGTAGTAAGAGGAACATAGGATCCCTATTACTTAGAATCATACATACATTTGTAGTTATGAACAGAAATTCTGTTCTTTGCTTCTGTTGAAAATCATCTTTTTTTTAATCAGAACACTACTTCTCATTAGCAAATGCTGATGCTGAATTTTCAACTCATTCATCAAGAATTTAATGCAAAAGTATTTTGCAGTTCATTTTAAAACATACGTCTGGATCAGTTACTGCCCCTGTCCCCAGGATTTTAGGTGGCACTCCACACCAGTTTCAGTGATGAGTTCTGAGTATGGTTAAACAGGCAGTGATCTAATTAAAACCTGCCAGCTAGGAGATCACAGTGATCCCATCCTGCTTCCCATATATGAATTATTGCTGGTCTTTTAGTTTTATTCCATTAAAGATTGGCTGTAGCAGTGGCAGTTTTAGTAAGAGAACATCTCCTGATCTTCTGTGAGTGGACTCATTCCACCCTCTAATCTCTTTCAAAAAACTGTTTTCTGTTCATTAGATTTCACAGCAGTGACACTAAAGAATAAAGCTTATTAACTGTAGAAAAGAGAGAACCAGTGACACTTAAAATAAATTGTGAAATTGTATACTATATTAGATAGAAAACAATAAATGAGGCAGTAAATTATCATTGGAACAAAAGGACCAATTATCTCAAATCTAGGATTTGGCTCCATTCTTACATTTCTTACTTGCACTTCTGCACAATTCCCTACTTACTCTCACCTTTCTTCTGAAAATGTGTATTTCCTGTAAGCCTCCTTTTGCAGCTGCCTTGCTAAGTCCAATTTCAGTTTGACAATTGGGAAGGGTACTTTTAAGGCACACTTGTTCAGTGAAAGTTATCTCTACTAATCCACCAATGTAAGTAATCCAGAATTTGTCTGAAAATAGTCTCAATTATAGTTTGTCTTTAGTGCCAAATTTGAGTCAAATAGTGTAAGGTTAATGTGGCAAAGATGCCAATGTTTGTATTTTCTTTGGCAATTTTTAGAATAATCCTTATGACTTTTGGTTACTGTGGATGAAGTTTCAGCAGAATTTTTTCTGAGATCTGATTCATATGAAATGACATTTATAATGTAAACTTACTCCTTGATATTTCCATTACTGTGATTTCAAAGGCCGAAAACATCACCACTAATGGAAGCTCTCATTTCTGCATTTTAGGCTGACCAAATTTCCGGCTTTCATATAAGATCTGTTCTGTGTGTTCCTATATGGAACAGCACTCACCAAATAATTGGTAAGACTTTCCTCGTGGCTGTGTGATTTTTGTGCTAATGTAAATTTAGTTCTCTCTTTTTAATTCTATGTTCCTTTTTCTTCTTTTTCCCAGCTGAATATTGTTAAGAAGTTACGGTACCTAGGATGCATGCTAAGTATCCAAGAAGGGATGTTTTGACTTGGATACTGTATGGACTGTTTCAGCTTTCCAGTTGTGCCATTGCTAAGTTATATATTGTACTGAACTTTAATGAGATGAAAACAGAAATTCTAACCATTTTAGTGAAAAATGTTTTATATGCGCTGATGTTTTCCTTGAGTCTCCCTCTTTAGTACATGGGCACTGTTTCTGCAGTCCAGCAAAGTGGGCATTTCCCTCTAATGATAAACTCAGGATGCAGTCAGGGAAGCTTTGCTGGAGGGGCTGTGGCAGTGGTCGGAGTTGTCTGTTGCAGTGGTGGTTGCTGGATCAGGATGTGGCAGAGTTTTAGGGGATCTTTGAAAGGATGCTTCACAGCTATGCTACACCAGCAGTGGGCCCTGTGTTATTACCTGCTCTTGGCACAAGAAGGAGTGCTTGTAAATAACAGTGCCAGATTCCTCTGCTAACTTTGCTCAGAAGCACTGACGTCAAAGCAACAGCAATTTATACTGTCAGGGCAAGAGTTTAGATCCCTGTGCATTGTGCCTGTCAGGAGAGCTGAGATCAGCAGTGCATTGCTGAAGGCCCTTGGTGTCATGCAGGATCTTTGAGCTTATTTAGCAGAGATGATGTGGGAGTTGAGTCTTTTAAAAATATGTCTTGTTTATTGTGAACTGCGCATTATCTTCAGGAATGAAAAATAATCTGAACTCTTGACAGCTGATTACTCTTACAGGATTTTTCTAAGGGCTTATTGTAGCTAAATTAAATAGAAATGTTGTAGTAGAAATCAGCATTAGTTTGAAAAATGCACTTTTTCATTGGCTCAGTAAATTAATGAACCAGTCATGAGTAAAAAAGGGTTTATATACCCAGGTGATGCTAAACTAACTAAGATTTTAAGAATGAAGGTACTGATTCAGTAAATTGTATAGGTAACTCCAAACTTTTAGGACAACTTAAGTGATTGCTGTTAACAATGTGATCAAGTTCTTTCTCAAATAGATCTTTAACCTTTTGTGAAAAGCGCTGTGATTAGCTCTTAGATTTGCAACATTATACTTAGAAAGTAAAGAATAACACCCGAAAGAAGTGGAATCAAAACAGTCAAATTATTGCACAGCTGTGTCTGTTTAATTATTTTCAGAATAAATATTTGTATTTTTCTTTTCAGTTTGAAATACGTGGTTTATGTTTTTTTTAACAATTAATAAAACATTCTGCCCTGTACAATCATGAATGAAAATTATAATTCATATTAACTCTTTTTAAAGGAGTAGCTCAAGTGTTGAACAGGCTCGATGGGAAATCCTTTGACGATGCTGACCAGCGACTGTTTGAAGTAAGAGGCATTCAGTTCAGCATTAACAGACTTTTTCAATAGCATTTAGTGTTTCTCAGTAATCTGCTTCAGTCCACTCCAGGGATGGGGGGAGAATATCTTGTCTATATTTGTGGTTTGTCATTAATTCTGAGAAATCCTCACTTAGAAGGTGGCATCCTAATTAAAACAAGTTTCTGGCATCTAATCTCTCATCTGGAGGCCAGTGACTCACCTGCATTCTTAAAATAACCTGTTTAAACATGATTATTCCTAATATTTCCATGCAATTTCTTTTAATGATTAAGCCAATATTCATCTCTATGCTTGTATTATAACTGATTCATAATTGACTCTTTTTTTCTCTTTTTAAATTTTAGGCTTTTGTTATTTTTTGTGGCCTGGGTATCAACAACACAATTATGTATGACCAAGTGAAGAAATCCTGGGCAAAACAGTCTGTGGCTCTTGACGTATGTGTGCATCTTTGTGAAACCTTTTCTTGCTCCTGACTGTCACATGTAAAAGAGCCCATTATAGTTAAAAAACTATGATTATTTAAACTTCTTTAACTAGATTCAACAATATAACACTGTTGTCTATTTTGTATCTGGAGATTTTAAACATTTTCATATAAAAATAATCTCAGTGAGAAAAAAGCCTGGAGTTTTGAGGATAGCTTTACAAATTTACATTATTCCTACAACAATAATTAAGAGCAGTTTGAATGAAATTTCAGGTCTTTTGAAAAACGTTATGCAAGACTGATTAATCGTAAAACATTGCTCGGGGGAAAGGGTAACATCACTAAGATATTGGTATTGTTTTAAATTTCACATGTGATAAGAGAAGAAAATTAGATAATTTTATCCCTGATATGTACACCTTTTACCTGTGTAACGCCTTTGAGTTTCTCCAGTACTCACCATTACAATAAAAACCACAAAAATAACACTGTCTTGAATGAGATATGAAATTATTTCTATTAAAAGAAAAACAAAACCCAACTTACTTACCATAGAGAGGCTTTTTTCTCTTTGCTTTAGGGTTTGAGATATTAATCTGCATGGTGAGATTGTATCCTGTGATGCACATAGGCCTATTAAGGCTCTCCAAAGTCAGTAAGACTGTTGGTGTTAGAAATTCTAGCAATAAGCAGCTTTCTTTATTATTTGTATATATCTACCCATGTAGGAGGAAAAGTTGACAGCTTACCTTTTCAGGCCTCCTGCAAGATCCCTTATACTTTCCATGTCATAGTCATGAATTAGTGTAAGTCTCACATGTCCCAGGTATTTGTGTGATGTCACACCTTAGAATGGATGCTCCTCCTGGCAAGAAAAACAAGCAGTGCTAGATGTCACACACAGATATATAGGGGTGAAACTTCACATAGAAGTTCGTTATTTCCTACTGAAATAAAAGAAAAATGAATTTGCTTTTGTTTTAAATACACCTCTTTTCTTTGATCTAAAAAGAGACTAATAACCATGCAGCTTACATGTAGAGTATAAATTTGATAAATAACCATTATTCTTCAATGAAGAGTAATTCTTTCTATAAATGGGCAACAGCTCGATAATATTTGTATAAAGTGATGGAAGATGCAGAAGAAAAGTACTGAACACTAGAATAGTATGAGATGAAGGACTGTGGATTTTCACTAATAGAATACTTCATTAGTATTTATGTATTTAGCTATAATGGCAATGAATGGCATTTAAAAATTACATTGATATCAGATGTAAAATAAATGAACTTGTTATATATCATAATAAGATTCTTATCCATATATACTGATACAGGTTTTCGTATAGTATTCTGATAAGATTGACTAATAAATAGAAGAGAAAAACATAAATAAATTATCAGGAAAGGTTGCCATGATTCAAAGCCAGGCTAAATACTTTTTTATACTAAGGACACAAAATTTGCAAATTATTTGAAGATTAGAGTAATAAATACTAAGGAAGATTGTAAAAATCTAGAGGGATAATCTAGAGGGATATAATGAACACAGATCATGGAGAAGCTTGATGACAATTTTGGTATTAAGTGTAATCTGTCATTACAGAAGATGTAATTTGACTAATCTTAGCAATTTCTGAGAGAAGTTGGACAGAAAAATAGATACTATTTGAGAAAGGACATGATATATAATCACGCAAAGTAAAATGGGGTCCCCCCATGCACAGCCAGACCAAGGTGGATCCAGAGCACAGGATGGCTCTTGCACCTTCTGCAGTGCTTGTGGAGTGTTTGTATCAAGCCACAAGGGTAGAATGTGCTACATGGACATGGATGCATGCTAAGGGGGAATAAGAGCAGGGGTGCAGTGCTTTGTACATTTTATTTGATGCTGCCATCTCCAGAATGGTATTGGAGAGAATGTCAGACACAGCACAGAGGTGCTGATATTTGGATGTAGCCATGTGCTGCTAGTGTAGGCATTAAAGGTTTTCAGTATAGCAAAAGGCATTATTAAAAGTCTGTAAATCTACTGTTATTTATACATTAAATTCTTTCTCTTTTGATTGTAGAACTTTGAGAGAACAATGTAGGAATCCTTATAATGAATAACTTACTGCTCATTATTCCCTGTAAAATTCCCTGCAGTATAACTGCCAAATGTATGCCTGATAACCTGTAATTAGCTATTACATGCTGTCAATCAGAGCTGAGTTATCACACAAATGCTAATTAAATTTGCTTTAAACATAATTGATTAGATAGCAGTATAGATAGTCCTGATATTGCTACTTGCCAAGTGTACAAAAATGTTTTTTATCTTTTGTTCTGGGGCAGGTGTTGTCTTATCATGCAACATGTTCAAAGGCAGAAGTTGATAAGTTCAAGGTAAGATTTCAGTTTTTAATATACTTATTTCTGAAACTATAACAGTAAATTAATATTTGTCTAGATTATCCAAGAGAAGTTTTACATCCAAAGCAGAAAATCTTAATTAAAAATTATTTACAATGGATATATTACATGTAGGGCTGTTAAGCAGGGAAGGTGGAAAGTTTCTTTCAGAGGATAAAGAGCTGCAGTGGTGGATGCACAGCAGCCAAGTCCCATTGTCCCAGCATCAGCTACTGGAAGTGCATTTCAGTGTGGATTTGGTGGTGTGCTCAGCAGGAACCATCACAGGGAAGTCATACCATGTAGGAGATGAGAGGGAGACTAGAGAAAAAAAAAGGAACTCAAGCCTTTAAATACTTATAGTGTGGAAGCTGCCTTATGTTTACTAAAAAAGTGGAGCATTCCCTATCCAGATTGTGCACAGGCTTAGAAGACTGGAGGGGAAGGTGAGGGGTGTTCTAACTCCTGTAAAACACCCTTGGCAGAACATGAAAGTGATGTGTTCTGAGTGTAGGTAGGGACCAGTAATTACCTCTTCTCACTGAATCCTGCCTTGCCATAGGCTAGAAAGTGGGGGGAACAGTGACCTTGATCTTTCATCACTGCCAGCACTCCAGAGCTGCTTTTGTGATAGATTGTTGGTCTTTTCCTGCTTGAGGAGGCACTTGGGGAATTTGGTGATGCTTCCCTTGGCTGTGAGGAGGCAATGCTGGTAGACAGCTCCTCAAAGCTCTTTGGTAGGCTCTCATGGTGGGTTTATCACTGTTGTGGACACACAGTACATCAGAGACTGTAGTGAGGTCTGGGAAGGAGATTTGGACTGTTGTGACCCCACACTCCTGGCATTCCTTGCTCTGGAGCCCTGGCATCTGTCTAGTGAAAAATAGCTGTTGGGTGGTATTTTGACCCTTGGCTGTCAGGCTGCAACCTGCTTTCTGCAGCATGGGATGGCTGTGGTGGAAGGGGGAACACATGGCTGGCACAGAGCTGACACTGCTGAGTGATCTGGGCTGAGGAAGGGCAGCTCCTGTTAGTTAATGAGTTTGTAGATTATTGCCCAAATGATGGCTGTGCCTGGTATCTGTATCGATAGCTGGTGATAAGGGTGTAATCTTCTCCCTCCACTGTAGTCACTGGTATGATTACCCACACTTGTGTATGCTGAAGTATTTCTGCAATCAGCATGCTTGAACATCATCCAACACAAGAGGAAATACTTTTGTGTGCTCAGTAAGTTGTATTCAATGTTTGGCAAAAAGAACTGAACACTGTTGAGAAAAAGGAAAGAAAGGGATAAAGGACCATCAGTTTTCTGTTTTATTTTTGTATTTCCTTTTGCCTTAGAATAAGCATCTGTAATATAGTTTCTATGACTCTCAGGATTTCACCAGTATCTTTGTATGTACAAGAGGGCCATACTCGATTTCTGGCAGTGACTGAAACTCTCCCTCATAGTTCCTATAGCTGAAATAACAGCTATGTGTGTTACTCTTTGGGCTCAGATCCTTGTGAGGTGAGAAGCTATTCTACTTGTTTTCCCAGGTGACTTCAGTGATAGATAGACCAGTCTCCAAATAAGAAGTGTCTTTTCATTATCCATTTACCTTGAAGGCATGCAACTATCCATTTAATGGCTAATAATAAGGCAAAAGGAAATGAAAAGCATTTATTCATTAATAACTCCAAGAGATATAACTCCAAAAGATACATTTCTTATAAAGAACATAGATGAGAGAATAAGGAATATAACCAAGCTATGCTTAAAGTAAGTTAAGCTATTTTTTTCACAAAAATTGTCCCTTTTCTATCTCTATATCCAGTTTTTTTACTTTCAATTCCTGACAAAATGACTCTCAAGTAGTCTTTGCTAATGCTTTCACACCACTAGATGTAAACAGAACAAAAGAACAAAAACCCAGAGACAAGCAGCATGTCTTGTGGGCCTGTGACACAGATCTCATCCCAGAGAGGGCCATCCATCTGTGGGCTGAAATTGCTCCCATCTCCCTCTTACAGCCAGCCTCCCTGCTGGGGTCTCCTGAGGCATCCTACCCTGAAATCACTGCTCTGTTCCCTGTTTGTTATATCGTTATATTTTGTATAAGCCCTTTGTTATATTAGGGTCATCTCCTAGACTTGACTGGCTAATAAACCATCCCTCCCTCTGGGGGTGTTTGGGGCTAAGAGTGTCCCCTCTCTCTGTGGTGATTTATTGGCAGATGTCAGAGCAAACGTCTGGTACGATTTACCCGATGTCCTGGTTCAGTCAGAGCAGGGACACACACAGGACCGAAACATCTACATGAGAGTGATGCCAGGAGATCACTGTTGGCTCCTGACTGACACAACACCCAGCAGTAATTAATGACTTTGGAGTGACAGTACATTTGAATTGACAGCTTCTCAACAGATTATCCCAAACTGTAACTGGGCCACAGGAACTTGGAAATAGTTATGTGTTCTTGTAGAACAAGATTTTTCTTTCCCTCTTTGTAATCTCATTTTTTATAGTCTGCATAAAATGTTTTTCCATTAATTTTTATTTGCTTAGGATCTCAAGAATAGTCTGATAAAAAGTGACAAATTGCAAGTGTACTTGAAGTTTATTTTTCCTCTGGCTTTTGTCAGTGAATTACTTTATTGCATTATAGAAAGCCTAGCAAGAGTAGTTAAAGTTTTTTTTTTTTCTGAAATTTCATCAATAGTTTCTTACTGTTAGCGGATGAATTCACAAACATGCAAATTCACAAATATATCTGGTATATTTTTAAGAACTAAGCATAATCACTGAGACCAGGTTTTGTAAAATAAATAACATTTATTTCTGTTTCTTATAATCCCATCTAAGAATTAACAAAGAAAACACCACCTTACTAAGAAACTCTTAAGGTACTAAATCTTTCTCCAGATGTTTGTCTGGGAAAAGGTGCAAAGCTGTATTGCTGGTGGAACTGGAAAAATACAGAACTAAGTCCACAATATGGAACTATAAAACATGAGGATATGAAAATGGACCATGGATACTAAATGTTTTTAGATTTTTTTTTTAATTTTCAGGTTTAGATTATGATGGATTCAAAAATATTTAAATTAAACATACTGTAAAATTCAAAGAAACTGCATAGTATCCATTCCTCCAAATATAGAAGGAAAAACTAAACTATACTTTTTGCAGGCATTTGCAAATAAAACAAAAAAAATCATCATGAGTGCAAATTTCTCTAAGAATGTCTGAGGTCTTCAGCCTGATTTATCACAGTGCTTCTCCTCTCTTGCATCTACATAACTATGCTAAATCAAAACTGAATTTTGGCAGGAGAAGCTGAAGTAATGCACCATTGAATCGTATCAATATTAATTTTATTTTCAAGAAGTTAGAAATAGCTATGATTTTAAAACTGTGGCAGCTCAGTTCTCCCTTGTATTTTAGACTTAAAAGACTATTCTGTCATTTCTGTTGTGTGCTAATGCCAGAAACATTTGTGTCATTGGAATAGATAAGGCACTTGAAGTCTGATTAATCTGAGATTAAAGCTATCCTGTAGCATTGTCCTGTAGTGCCAGGTCTGTTCTTACTGAAATTCAGGTTCTGCAAGCCTAAATATAGTTATGTGTTAGACAAGTATAGATACATGAGTAAAGAACACAGAATTGTGTCCAGGACAGGATATTTATAGCAAGAGTTACTGATTTATGAGACAGTCCTGTGACTTAGCAAGCAGCCCCACAAACACACATCACGTTTAAATTTAACCAATGTAGTTTCCAAAGAGAATATGTAAACGCTGGCCTATTATGGGAAATGTACAAGAAGCTATTTTTAAGAAGCAAGCCTTAATTGTGCAGCTGTCGATGGTATAAGCCAGATCAATATTTAATGACTATGATGCATTATTTATAGCCCTGGGACAGATTCCCTTTTTTAGGTCAAACAGCACACAGGAGAGATACACAATGGAAAATAATGTATCACCTGCTTTACAGAATCTTCAATGCAAAATGTAGCATGAATAACAATTTCTGCATTTCTGTTTTGTAGCCTGAAGTGTGGCTGTTTGAGATCTACCTTCACACAGGGAGGCTTCTGTATCTTTCTTAAAAACACTCATTTAACTACAGAAGAATGAAAAGAGTTGAATAAAAAAAAAAAAATACAACTTTTAAGATTGCTACTGTATATGACAATGTAAACAGTTGAATCCATGAAAGATGATGGATTTATGTGAATTTGATACTTGGAGTGAGTTATTTATGATTGAACATTTGTTATTCATGCCTTATGCACCCATAAATGTATAACAATGGGCAGCACAATGGAAACAAATTAAATTTTTGTACTGATTTTATCTTCCATATTTGAAACAATAGGGAAAGCATTCCTTGGCTATGTTATTCTCTGCTGTGATGTCATCTTTCAATTTGGAACTACTCTAATTACTTTTATAAGCTTGTAATTAAATAATTTTTAGTAGTTTATAGTAATTATTTATAGTCTTCCTCAGTAATTAAACTTCAGAAGGGCAGTCAGGCCTTTGTTTTGGACCATTTATGAAATACTGCCATAGAGTATGGGGGGCTATGCATTGCTGGTTTTTTCTGGCACTGCTGTGTCCATCAGTTTGGAACCCTGTGTTTCCCAAATCCCACAGCTGTGAGCCATGGGCCCTGCCACACGTGTGGGCAAACACGGAGCTCTTCCCACACTGCAGGAGTTTCCAGACTGGCCTCCAAGGCTGCTCACACACACTTCCCTTTGGCTGCCACTGCAGGGTGCAGCCTGGCACTGAGCTTTTCCCTAGTGCTATTCCAGCTGCTCAGCTTCCACTGAGAATAGCAACAACAGGAAAAAAACTAAAGGAAAACTTTGAGGGTAACCAAGGTTTAAGTGTTAGTGTTCTTTTTTTCCCTTTTGAGAAAGGTACATGATCACAAGAGGTAAAACAGAGTTTATTTCTCTGCTTTTCCACATCCACTGCCCACGTATGATGAGAACTAAAGCACCGTGTTAAGAGTTTCATAATTCATGAAACCAAGGTCTTTATTACATTGTTTTGTATGCATTGACACATGCCCATGTCTTCAGTTGTCATGGAAATAAGAAGTCAAGAACACATTGCATACACTGAAAATAATAAACAATGATAAAATAAAATACTGAGTGTTTTTACTAGTTTCTGAAATGTGAGGCTGTCATCTGACTTCAGACAAGTGCTCTGTAGTTCAATTTTTTTCCAATTTCAGTGAACAGGGAATGGCATGGAGAAGTGGAGTAGGGAAAGACTGTTCATGGTGTTTTTTCATGAAATGTCTTGAATTAGAGACATCAAATGAAATTAGGGTGGAGATTGTAATATGATTAAAAATCTCTCTTTAGCAAACTTGTAGTTAAACTATATGACCTATCAGTGTAGAGTTAACTCCTTAGTTAATGAGTTAAAATGAGGAATTAGCAGAAGGAAGAGGCAAATTGAGACTGATGTTCTCAATTTGTTCTCAGGGAATCTCCAATGTGCAGCTCACCAAAGCAGAAAGGACTGCACCGGTGGGGTGTGTTTTTTCAGTTCAAATAATACTCCCTGAGGGTTTTTTGCTTATTTTGTTCCATGAAGTGTCTTATCAGAAATAAAGCTAGTCAGATGAATTCTGCATGTCAGAGATATGAGAGGCACCTTTCAGGAGTTACTTCTGGAGCTGTCCTGCTAGACTGGTGCCATATTACAGTGCCTACCCTAATTCAAGGAATAGTAACTGAAAAAAATAGTGGGAATTCTGAATTTGGTTTCAAAAACATAAGCATTTAGTTTATTAAAACTTCAGCATTTGAGTTTATTGGCTTCATAGGTTATCAAGATGAGATTAAACAGCTACAAAAGATCACTGAGGGGATTCCTCTTGTAAAATTTCTAAAATGGCCACATTTATTATTTCAGATGAAAACATATAGCTCCCAGAGTAAAATATTACCTTTCCTCCAGGGCAAATGGAATATGAATTTTCCAGGATGTTGTGGAGGGAAGGTTCACAAGGAATCCTTTAGCCTGGTGAGGCTGAAGCCCTGAGCTGCCCTCCGGGGTCCAGCCAGCCCTGCCTGCTGGCTCTGAGGAGCTCAGGGCAGGCTGCAGTGGTTGTGAGGACAGAGCCACCCTCTGAATATCTGCAGTCTGACTGGGCAAGTTCCTTGCCCTTGTGTTGCCAAATGATCAGGGCAGGGCACTGCTTTATGTTTTGATTTCCCATTTGCAAACAGGGCACAGAAATATTAAAATCTGTGAAAGGTTTCTACTTTTGGACTGCAGCAAATTTGTGTGATGCAACTGTATTGCATTTACATGATAAGCCTGCACAAAACCAGTTTATTTTCTAGTGTAGGAGATAAGTAAATCCTGTTTTAAAATAAATCTTTCTCTTGAAGAAAATCTCTATATGATTTGGGAGAGTTAAGGCCAAGTTAAGAAAGAAGCCTTGGGGCCTGGAAGCTAGATAAAGCCCACAATTTAATCATATACCCATGCCCAGACAACTTTTTCTGTTAATTTATGAGTTTAGCACAAGTCATTAAATGAATTTTTTAAAGGGATAGGTTTCTTTCAGCAAGGAATAGATTCTGGTCTGAATTGCTTTAGGGCAAGGACATGGCAGAAGTCAATGAGGAACTTCTGTGGAATTTTTTTAATATGCAAGATCAAAATACATATATTCCAGCTTGTTTATGCTATGCAGAAAAATCTTTGAATACATTTACACTGTAGATTAAAAAGAAGGGATCTTAAGGGCTATGATTTTTTTTTAAAGTGAAAATTTAACATTTATATTGTAACTGCGGAGTAAAGACACACAGTAACTAGAAATATTAAATAATAAATTATTATTTCCAAGATCAGCTACTTCATAGTTAGACCAGAGGTTAAATGTCCTCATTAAATACCTTAAAAAGTCATAAACTTTAATCAATTAAAATAACAGAAAATTAAAATATGTGCATGATCAAAACAGTCTTTGTACTAGTTGCTTTAAAAGTTGTCTTCTCTAAAGCTGAAATTGATTTCAGTTGATCTAGATAATTCTAATTATTTCTGCTATACGCTAATATTTACAGTACTAAAAAAAGAATTCCAAGTAGTTGAAAAATATTACTGACTAACTGCCTTTAATAGTGGCTGTTTTTCAGTTTCTTAATAATTATGCACAGTAATACAGTGATACTTAAAAACCAGACAATCTCAGCAGAGAAGTAATAAAACACTTAGGATTATTAAGTTGTCCATACTAAAAGAAGCATGCTGCTGCTATGCTGCTCTCAGATACTAGATTTTTGTTATTCACATGGGAAATTGTGCTCTTGCATCTGTTTCCTTATGCAAAACTACAATTGGTCCATGTCTTGAACATGCTTAGAAAAACAAGTTAGAAAAAGCAATTGTTGGAGCACAACATTGCTCCCAAGTGAAGATGAAATGATTTATTACCCAACAGACCTGTTGTGTGTCCTTCAATCTGATCAGTCATCATGCTCCATAAGAATCCCTTGTCAGATGGAAAACATCAAGGAATAAACAGAATTCAACATTGTTACACTATTTAGGCAGCAACCATGCAAAAAAGTGATAAGGCATGGGATACATTTAAATTGCCATGAAAGCCAGAGGGATAGCTGATGGATGATTAAAAAAGGAAAAAATATTAACACTTGTCAAATAATAAAGTAGTGTGCTTCAGTCAGTGACAGACTTAGGAATTTCTATTAGGAAAGATTTTCAAACAGGAAGAAAAATGTATCTAGCAAAGACTCATGCACTGGAAATGGGCCAACGTAATTTAAAAATCTGAGGTACTTCAGTGAGAGATGGTAATTTAGGAGTTCTTCAGTGTGACTTTGTCATGGTTCTTTTGCCACCAACGAGGAGCAAATTATTCCCCACACAGCTGATAAGACATCCCTTGGGCTGGCCCTGTTTGTGACAGCTCACTCTTCTGAGACCTGCATTCCCAGAAACACCATTGTACTGTTTATTTTATCTCATGGAAGAAAGATATTTTCAAATAAATCTATAAAAATGGCATCATAGTTCACATTTTAAATTATCCCTTATTTATCTGTGCTTGATTTCTTCTATAGCCCAGCAGGCTGAGAATTATAACTAGGAATTTTCCAGTTAAAAAATCAAGTTACTTTGAACCAAACTTTATTTAAATAGAAACTTTCTTGTTGGCATTGATATTATCAATGTTAATTTTAAAATTAAATAATTAATATTATCAATGTTAATTTTTAAACTAAAAACTTAGTTGTACTGAATTTAAAAACAAGGGGTTTTTCCTTAGCATATACTCTAAGTTTTTTTAATGGAAATAATATTTTTCTTTATTTCTGCCTCTATGCAGTGTTCCAGCTGCAAGCAGTTGTTTGTCATAAATGTTTGCTTGTGTTGATTTTAAATTATTAATGGCTATATTTCTACAGGATTCTTTTATTTTAATAACATAAATGTCCCCCAAAGGAAGAAGGCAGTGTCCTTTAAAGGCTTTTGACATTTCCAACAAGTTGATACTAGAGCTAGAACCTTTTTATAAGTAAAACTCTCCGAGGTGGGAGACATGTTTTTCTGAGATGAATCTGTTTGGCCACTGGGTGCCATCCTTGCTCCACTTTAAGGCTGGTCGCCAAGCAGCATTTCTGTTAAGCCATAAAATCCTGAAAAAATGTGATGCCAGTGCAGTTTCACACCATCATAATGTTTGTGTGTGTGCAAGTGGTAGAACACGTCCCCAGCACAGGGCAGCGCGTCTTTCTTGCACACACCACTGAGAGACTGAAGAGAAATATCCTTACAGGTTCAGCCATGTCGTATCCAACAATTTTTTTTTTTTTTGTCTTTTTTTTCATTCCTCCATCAGCTGGTGAGAATGAGGCTGTGCTGAAAGGGCTGTTCCCACACATGAGCGTGTGAGTGACCATGCATCTATGCAGTATTAACTTAGGCCCTGGGAGTATTTGAAAGAAAAAAATTCCCTGGATGCACACTTGTTTTCTAGATCAATTTGGGATGTACGGGCCTGGGTCATCCAAGCAAAACATTATCTAGCCTATATTATGTACAAAAATATTTGTAATTGCTATCTTGTTATCAGTTTATTACACTGTTTTATTGTCTGCTATTGGTTCAGTCTGGGCAAAATCCCTAGCAGAAAAAATATAGTTTTTAAAAGAAATTGTGTTCAGTAGTTCTGTGGGTTTAGTCTTTCAAATTTAAACTGCAAACATTTTACATGTATGGGAAATAGACTAGAGCACACACAGCCCCATCATAATCTGCCTGCTTGGGTGCTTCAGCATAACTCGCTTACCCCTGCTTTCTCTGCTGCTGTGTGTGTTCTGTCCTGCAACAAGCTCAGGGCGCACAAAAACCCCACCCCAAAAATAACAAAAAAATCCATTTCTATGTATGGCCTTCATAAACTCTATTGCAAGCTGATTCCAGTACCTACTTGTGCTTCCTCTACTTTCCCCGAAGGAAACCTGTTGCTGTGAGGAGTGGAAAGGAAAATCCATAAGCAGCATAACGGATACAAGTATTCAAAACATGAACATCAAGAAACAGGTGTTTATGTCTGTACTGCAGATTTTTACCTCAAAGAAGTGGTATATGAAAGCAACTTTTGTTCAGAGAAATTTTATAAAGCTAGAAGTATGTGGGTAGTAAATAAGGAGCTAAATAAATATAAGATTTAAGTGCTTATTAATTCTTTTTTGTTGAAAGAATGGGATCTGCACATTTTGGATTTTGTCAAAAAGCTTATGAGCTGAGACTGTGAGCTGTGTGTGAAGCAGAGGTCGTGCTGCAGGGCAGGGTGCTGAGGAGCTTTGTGGATGAAGGGGGTGGTGGAAGATGTGCATTCTGCTCTGGGGAGAGGAGCTGGGCTCACAGTTCTGCCTGCCCTGCAGAAGCCTCACATGGGATAAGCCTTGGCTTGTGAAGCTGTCGTGAGATGAACCCCTGGTTTGGGAAGAAAGCTCTTTTGGGCAGTCCTGAGTGCTCCTAGGGAGCGGTTTATGAGTTCAGAACAGGAACCTTTAAACCTGCAATCAGAACTTGACAAAAAGTAAGGAGAAAAAGACAAAAGCACACTTTAAGGAGAATCACAGAAGTGTTCTCTGTAGGATTCCTGTAAATGTACGTTGTAAGGTTGAAGGTGTTGTCAATATTATTTATTGTCCACCTGACAGTATTCTGCTATAGCTGTCACTCCAGCAGGTCTGAAATAGGACTTTCTCCCCAGTGGAGCAGTAACCCACTCATACATTTGCATAACTTTCCCCACCAGTCACTGTACTGCCAGCCTGATTTGTCACAGCTGCTCAGAAAGAAAATTTCTGTGGCTCCCAGGAAATCCCAACCAGTGCCATTGTGCCCCTGCAGCACCACCATGGCCTCGGGGTGACACAGGAGTGATGGTCCTGCATGTTGGCTTTGGTGCACTGAGAGCTGCTGGAGTGTTCTGGGATCACAGAGAGTGTGACACCAGTGCACATGCCATTGTGGCCCTGGTGGGATATTTGAGATTTCGCTTTGGGGATTTTTTTTTGGTGTCTGATCTTAGCAACCCCTGCACTTTTTTCACATGCTCTCTTCCCCTGCGTGCCAAATTGAGAGTTGCAGGACACAGTTTGGGCTATTTGTCATCAAATGTTGAGTTCCCTCCTGTGCCTTCGCATCATGTCCACCATGAGAAGAACCTGTCCTTGCTCCTTCCACCCTTAATCATGTTTTTCCTCTTCTGAGTCTTCAAGGAAGGCACTAGAACTTTCTGTCCATTTTCTGGGTAGGAAAAGGCTACGTTGTATCCTACTTTCCTCACCCCCCAAAATTTACAGGCGTGGGGGGGGGAGGTCAGTCCACATTACCCATTCTGCTGTTCCTGGGAGCAACAAAGCTGACTTTTTGCCACCAAAACCAAGTAAAGCTTTGTGGGAAATGGCAGCCTGACGCTTTTGTAGTATAGAGAAATAGTTGCCCTAGGTTTGCTGCTTGTGTTTGTTCGAAATTCTGAAACAGAGACTGAATAGACCCTTTTGTACAAACTTCTCATCTGCACTGATGGTCATAAAAACTCGACAGTTGCTAGCCTGCAGTATGTGACACACTGGTTCTTTCCTAATCACCATCAGCCAAAAGGACGTGAACGCTCCCCAGCGCGCCTTGGGAGATCATTGTGTCCAATGTGCATGCCCTGTAAAACTCCAGTCCTGGGCTGCTGTGGTTATGGACTTTGGCCTTAAGAATAATAGATGCCTAGACCATTAATTGTTTTTATTTTATGCCTCTGTTCTTTTAAAATCAAAATTTCTTGTTCCTTTTATAGGCTCCCATATATTTTGTTTCTGTGTGCTAGGAAACAATTCTAGCATCAAGGATTGATTTTTATTAACATAAAATAACGGTTTTTGTGTCTATTATAGCTTGTAACAAAATTTTATATGTAATTTTTATCTCTGAAATGTATTGTTTCTTTTTGATGGGTCCAATTTCAGAAAGCGATATGTTCAGATAGGATTGATTAACTGATCAGAAATATTCAAAATGTTTTCTGCTTTTTAGCTAAAATTCTGGGGCTAGCTTTGGAAATAGCATGTGTAACACTGTAATGACATACCTTCCCTTGCCCTTTTAAAATGAAAATTGTAAGACAAATCCTTTCCTCAGGCACGTACAGTTTTATCCCAAAAGCAGAAAGTAAATACCATACTTTTGTCCTAAGCCCACACTGCGTGATAATAAAACAAAATCCTATATTATGTATTTGATCGTGATATATTGCTTAATGGCTACTTTTCTTGTTCTGATATATGCAGCAGACTAAATAGCTTTCTTAATGCTGAGAAGTTTCTCTTTTAATTAAAAGAAATACCAGCATCATACTAAGCAGTAAATGAACTTTTTGAAACAAGTCTAAATGCAACTTTCTTTGTTCTACATTTCATGTCTAAAGTACACGTTAAGCTGTTAATTTGCCATTTAAAGGTGGAGCAGTTGCACCACATATATATACTTGCTTCAGCTGTAGATTTTGAAGCTGGATGCATGTACTGCATATTCTTGGTTTACAAATACAAAACTTTGACTAAATCAGGGAATTAACTTTTCCAGCAAAGGGCTCAGACGCCTCATGTATGACTTGGGGAAGAGTTTGGGCATTTGATCTCACAACAGCAACCATCTGTTTATCTGTGAGGTTAATCTGAGGAGGTATAAAATAAATCCTGTTCAACAACTGTTCAGATAGAAGACATTCACAGAGACTGGAATTTCGAAGGAGTCTGGTAGATCTGACAGCTGCACAGTGTGTTGATATGGCAGCATAAGGTTTCCTTGGGGCAGAGGCATAGGACTAGTTGGTCTCAAAAGCTCTCTCCAGACTAAACTAGGCTGTGTTTCTGTGTGATTTCACTATTGAAAGCAGAAAAATGTTCCAGTGATAATCATGTTAGAAAAAATTATTAGAATCAAAATCAAGAAGAAAATACACATAAGTAACTTCCATACCCACTCCCCTTTGCGGTATATACTGTAAAATCCTTTTTAATGCCACTGTCCTGCCTCTTCTTCCATTGGTCATTGGCAAAGAGGTTGTAACTCAGCATTGTAAAGGGCAAAGAGTTGCCATCCGCAGTCTCCAGTAACAGATGGAGGCCTTTAAAAGCCAGTTTGCTCTGGGCATTAAACATGCCGGAGCTGCAACATTTGATTCTTTCTCTTTTGGAGAGAGTAAATGTGTCAGACTGGAATATAACAGGCTTTGGTCTTCTATGGCTATGAACAAGTACAAAATCTGTCCACTGCTGCTAATAACTGACTATAAAGATATATTTTAAAAGATGCCTGCCTGCAGCTATAAATATAAGCAACTATTTTAGAGGCCTTTATATATGAAAAGAACCTTTCACAAATAAAAATCTTTGCCATCAGAAAATGATGTCTTCAAAATGGCTTCATGGAGTCATAGAAAATTATGTGAGAGATAATGAAGGCATCACATTTAAATATTCTTTACTTTGATACTGTCTCTTCAGCTTTTGATGATCATCCTTAAAGGTTTTTCAGATCCTAATCTTCTAAACGAGATTTGAGATGAAGAGATACTTGAAAAGGCAATTTTATTTCTTCAGTTTGTGTCTTGTCTGGAGCTCCAGTTCACTTCAGAGTGTACGTGAGGTCAGATCCTGACCTGCTACTCGAATAGTGTGTGGATTCTGGACTGTAATAGTGCCCTGGGGATTTAAGATGTACACCACATTATTTTGCCATTCTTTTGCTACACTGGGATATATATTTCATGAGATATTTTTATATATGTTCAATATAATCAGATTTTTTGTTACTTCTTTCCATCAGTCTGGCAGTATTTTCTGATGAGGAAACCTTGCTGATCATTCCACATGCCACTGTAAATAAGGCTATGCAAAATGTGGACTACATTCAGTAAGTGGGAGTTGCTGTTACAGAATAGTTCTGCTATCGCATAGGAAAGAAGCTGAGTCTATCAAATGGCAGAATGTACCTTTTTCTTAAATAAAGCCATACTAATATACTTATCAGTATGTTTTCAAATACTTTCCTTGTATAATATGCACTGATGTCTTATCCACACAGGTACTAAAGCTGAAGTAGAGAAATTATAAGATGACATGGCAAAGTAGGCTGTCAGTGTTTTCTGTGTTTAGCTGGACTGCTATCATGGTAGTGCTCATTTTACAAAGGAAGAATGCTTTGGGAAGAACTCACCAGTTTCTTTACATCTGATTTTATCACATAATCAAATATTGATACAGAAGATTGTGAAGAATATGCTATTAGATGAGTTAGTGCAAAATCATTTCGTAAGCATTTTCCTTCATGGGCTTTATTCACCCACAGAAGCCCAAAGGCTTTTTAATACTGAACTAAAACTGCTGTTTTTCTGTTCCCATGGGCTGTCTTTTATAGTGGCCAGAATTGTGACTGTGTGGTGAAAGCTACTTTGATGTTCCACATGTTCTGCAGTAAGAGGGTCATTAATGACATATGGCCTTTTGTGGTGGCTGATGGAAACTAGGGCTCAACCAGTCCCTCGTCTCTTCCCTGTTCACAGGTAATGAGCAGGCTGTGATAGAATTCACATGGTAGCAAAGAGCAATGAGGAAAGAGAATCTGTCTCCAATCCGAATTGAGCACAAAGGTGCTTTTCCTCCTTCCTGTGTTCATTCCACCCTGTTCCATGCATGCCTGAGTATGGAGTAACCACAGATCTTATCCTTATGCTCTGATTCAGAGGCATGACATCCTCTTTTTCAAGCTACCAATGACTGATGATATTTTCCTAGTCTGGCAACTGCCGAATTTGTATTTTATTAGGCAAGACCAGTAGCCTTCCATGTGTTCAGCCAAACTTGTGTTCTTGATTCCTTTCAAGACAAATTTTTAGGTTAGTACTCGGAGTAGGGAAAGGTGACCAGAGGAGGCACATTCAGCTTTAAGTTACCATAAGCTCATAGAAGAGTCATATGAATTTCCCTCAAGGATACAAAGAGTATTGAAATTGTTTGATTCACAGGGTAAAAAGATTCCAGAGTAAAATGTTCTTAATTGTTTTTAGAAAGTGGAAATTGAACTTAAAAATGTTCAAAAACCCATAGCCTTTTAAGTGATTCTAAATCACTAGGGTGCTTTAAAAAATAATTTCATTGTAACTTCAATTTTAATTGCCTGTCCCTTCCTTTTGCTATCACCTCTCTGTTTTCCTGAATGTTATTATTGCTGTTTATTTTAAGAAATCCACTGAATTTTTTCCTGCAGTGCTGCAAAATTTCAGGGAAGGATATGTTTTAGTATTCGGTGTTATTAATATTTTTTATATCTCTGTAATTAAAAAACCAAAGTTTTAATGACTGTTCTCCTCTGAACCCTGGACTTTTGCATTTCCAGCCTAAGAAGCTGAGGATAGTCAATGCCAGGTGCAGCCAGAATATTGCTGCAGCCCTACAACATATCATTTTTTTAACATTATTCAAATTAGGCTCTGCACTCATAATTCTGTTGTTTCCTTTATTGCTGTTGTAAAGCAAATGGTTCTTTTATACAAATGTTATCTCTTGGCTATTAATTCAGCAGTTATTTTGGATTATGGCACTCCTGTTAAATTTAGGAATGTAAAACCTCATAAATATTTAAAAGTTTTAGACTGACGTGGGAAGAAATTGGTTTTGACTTGCTTTGTTAATATCCTGTTGTTCAATTTGTAATAGATTTGGAATATATTGTTATTTCTCCGCTGTTTGACAAATAGAAAAACGATTTTAATTGAGCAACTGCTTTGAATGTTCTACCTTGAGTTGCAATAGGCTGATAAAAGTGTTGGTTTCCAGAAAAAACAGCAAGGAAAAGATCTGGTTTTCTTTAAGAGGCCAAAAACCCCTGAAAACATTAATTAGATCCTAGCTCAAAGTTAATGAAAATGCAGAAGTAGGTCTTTAAAGATTGTTTTGATAAACAATTTCAAGAATGTGTACTGACAATCAAGTGCTTCTCTTTCAGCTTGTTATTTAAACTTTTCTCTAAGGAGCTGAGGAGTATGATGTACAAATGTATTCCCAAAAAAGAGTTTATATTGAGAGTCATATTTCTATCTAGTGAGTGTGTTCATAGACTTAATATTAATGTGCATCTCCAGTATCCCCAAGTCTTTGAAGAATAACTAAATGAAAGAAAAAGTCACAATTTTTGTAAGATTGCTGAAGGTTTGGACAGCACAGTCTCTGGGTCAGCATTTCTGCTTCACACCTAACCATATTTATTTTCTTTCTTTCTTTATCTTGGAAGTATAGAAATAGTTTTTCAGATGCTTAAGGGTGTAAGGATCTCCTTTTGGGATCACTTAGAAGCATTCCAAATATTTCAGTGATTACCCAGGAAAAGATGCTGAATTGATTCAGCCTGGATCAGTATGTTAGTAGACAACTGAGTGTGCAGTTAACAGAACTTGCCTCTCTGCCTGCATGCTCCAGAGGTTCTTAAGCTGGGATGACACTTGACTTGATGGGTTTGCTGTATTTCCTGTATCAGTTTAACCCTCTGGCACAGTGCCATGACTTCTGAGGCACTGGTGTGCTTTACCAGGTACTGAACCAAAAAGACTTTTCTTCTACCTAGCAAGTAAGTTGAAACCACAGTATTAATACTGGTTTATGACAAGTTTACACCATCTTGTCTTATGTGATACAGCTAAAGCAACTTAATTCTTCATCAAGTAATCATTGAGGTGGCCCTTTGTCTTCAGCTGAAAGAAGATTTTTACATGTCAGTAATTTGTAGTTGGAGTGCAGTATTTCAAAACACAAGTTTTCAAAAAGGAAACCATAAAGTAATCACATAGAACCTGTAACAGTCAAGGTGAACTTACTTTACAGTTGCATGGACTAATTGGTATTTCATGCAAGTGTGTAGCTGGATGTTCCACACCAGCTGTGTCCATATGATTTTAACTAATTCAGCATTGTCCAGCTATAGCCTGTGGGCTGGATCCAGCCCCTCTGAGAGGCTTCTACCTGACCCATCACCTTCTCACTGCAGAGACAGGGGACAGATGGCTCCTTCAGCGAATGCACCCCCGCACCTGCCCTCTCTAGAGAGATGAGCAGCAAGTCTGAAGGGGCATAAGGAAGGTGAAAGAAGCCTGGGAGGTTTGTCAGCACCTCTGCCTGGCTCATGCAGGTGCTGCCACTGAGCAAGGCACAGCACATCTGCGTGCTCAACTAAATACATCAGCCAGTCCACCACACATTCCCATGCTTGTGTATGCAAGAGAAGCTCATTCCTCTCTTAGAAGTCCCTGATTAACAGACAAAGCAAAATGTGAGGCTTTTGCTGTTGTTTTACTGACTTGCTATATAATCAGCATGTTGAAAATTCTTTTATTTTACTTTGGAGAGTACTTCTGCTAGACGTTTCTTGTATTCCTCTTCTTCTGGTTCTATGTGTGTGCAGTGAACAGTGTAAAGCAAAGGGCACTTGTATGCTTATGATTGTGAAGGCATTTGGATCAAGAAATTCTGCAGAGCAGTATATTTACTTTGCATTTCTAAATGGTAGCAATTAAAACTCCCAGCTTCTGGCTATCCAGATGTTTCTTGCATTACAGCTCTGTAATTTGCATTGGAATATATTGTGTTACTGCAGTGGTTGTAAAGTGGTCAGCTTCCAGTCTAAATGCTGTATCTGGGCTCCAGTTGGGGTGGTGAACATATTTTCTGCTCATACCAGGTTCTTCTCCTTCCCACTGTTTCCACACTCTGTTAGCTTGACGTGTTTGTGTTTCTCAGATGAAGACTTTTACTGCTCAGCATTTGAATCAAGCAGGGGAAGTATTGGCAGGTCAGAACTGATGCACGGCTTGTTTCTTGTAAGAGTGAAAAAAAGGAAAAAAGGCTGAAGTTTTGAATCAGAAATTTCCCTTTGGCATTTTCAGGCAGCAAATATCCCTCTGGTGTCAGAGCTTGGCATTGACGATATCCATTTTGATGACTTCTCGCTCGATGTGGATGCCATGATTACTGCAGCCCTGCGGATGTTCATGGAACTTGGAATGGTTCAGAAATTTAAAATTGACTACGAGGTAACCATCTGCGCTGCAAATATCTGCTGCTTTTGTCTTGGCACTGCTCTGTCCTTTTGTACACATTTAGTAGCCCTGCTACAAATTGTACTTTTAATTTCAGACGCTGTGTAGGTGGCTTTTGACGGTGCGGAAGAACTATCGAATGGTTTTGTACCACAACTGGAGGCACGCTTTCAACGTCTGCCAGCTGATGTTTGCCATGTTAACTGTGAGTACCCAGCTCCACACCCCGTAAGAGCTTCTACTGCCACATTGCCTAACCTGTCTAAACATTTTCCAGCATTCAATTCCTTTTCTAGTTATTATGCTACTCGTTTCCAATAGCAAAGCAGACAGAACTTATTCAACTTAAGGCGGCACATATTTGGCAAAACCTCATAGTGTTTTAGTGACAGTGATATCATAGGCACATTAAAGTGACTGAAAACAGATGGCAGTCTTGGAGTGCTCTTGTTATTACAGATCTTGATCTTACAAAATGTTTTTCTTTTGGAACTCTTTGATTTGACATTTATTTCAAACTCCTAATTGGGAAGAACAAAACCAAGGATTAAAATCCCAAAGTATTTATTATGTTGATATTTATAATCTCCTTATCCAGCTTCATCTAAATAGTTTAAGAAGGTACTGCCTCCAAACATTTGAAAATTATTTTCCAGCATAGTGATCTAAGTGAATCTCGAGTTGCTGTGGGACACTGTTAACACTTAGAGGTTTTATTAGCACATATCTCCAGCAGAACCTGTAGCTCTTTTCAGCATACAAGTAAATTCTGCTGAAATTTCAAGTAAATTCTGCTGAAAGTACTAATGCTAACATACTAGAACAAGTATACTGCTCTCTCTCACAGCAACCTCCCTGCGTGAAATAACCCATGTTTGACTAGTTCACTCTTGTAAATGTACCAATAAAAATCTCAGGGGTCCTGGATCCAGAACTTTGTGTGTTGGGCACACAAAAAGAAAATAAGACTCTGACTTCCCCTAGCAGGTGGAGATGTTTTAGTGCTTGTCCATCCCAGCAGGGTGGGTGTGTTTCTGTGAGTGTTGATGGAGGCACAGTGAAGCTGTACCATGCACCATGAGACGAAGGAAAGGAAGACTTTCAACGAGAGAATGCTCCCCTCTTCCTCTGGGCATGAGGCTGCTCAGCTGTGCAGAATTAACATTATTTCAGCAGGCACTTGCTGTTGCTCTCTAAGGAAATTTGGTGGTAATGCCTGCGTGTTGGTAGTTTTTAGGGTTTTATAAACTTGACAGGCTTTCTTTTCCAGTCCTAGAAAACGGAAAAGCGTTTTACTGTGGTGAGTATGGGCGAAGGCGGGCAGCGCGGCTGGGTGTGAGCTGCAGTAATTTCTGCCAGAGGCTGCGGGAGCCCCCAGCCCCGGCGGTGGCACCCCTAGGTGGAGCTGCGAGGCCGGGTTTGCGGCACGCTGCTCTGCCGGGGGCACCGGGCACCGCTAGCCCGGCTGGCCGAGCCTCCCTGGGGCCAGCGGAGAGGAGGCAGAGCCCTGCTGCTCCAGCAGCCACAGCCGCCTGCCCGGCCTCCGCCCACAGATGCTCTGACCGTGGCTCTCACAGCGCAATTTCTGCATCCTTTCAGCAGGCAGCACAGGGACGCAACTGGCTCGGAGCTGTGATCCGAGCCTGTTTCCTTGCCCACGCTCCTGGTGATAAACAGAATGAGCAGTTTCGTGTGCAGGGCTGGATGTGAGTGCCCACAGCACTGGAGGCTCCACACATCCCACCCTGCTTTGCTCTGGCTCTGGCTGAGAACAGAATAGGCTCAGCTGCGTGATCCATTTGTTCTGCTCTCCCTGCCAGATACAGGAAGATTCATTTTGTTGAAAAAAAGATACAACAGAGAGGCTTGAGATTAGTAATAATACAAGGTTTGCTCCTACTGCATTTGTCTTGGGGATACCATCCAAGTTAGCATGTGCCTTCTTTTTTCACTGGTAAAAAGGGGACAATTCTTTGACAAACCTTTTGAACGGCTTATCAGAGCCTTTCTCTGCCAGTCAAAAAGGCGCTGCTTTGTACAGTTATTGTACCTTATTTCTGATTTCTCCATGATAGCCAGCAAGATAGACTGCCCCACAAATAAAAACCAGTAATTCCATTTAAGGCATTTTCAGGTAGGATTTACCATAGCACAGTGATGTCTAACCTGTAATGCAGTAGCCTCTAAGGGCCCCACCATACTCCCACGGAACACACAATGAAAATTCAGCTGTGTTGAACAAGCCAAACAACAGGAATTAAACAAAGAATAAACCATTGTTTCGCTCCTGGTAAACTCAGCCTTTTGCATATCTAAAGCACACTGCTGTATATCTAAGCATGTATTTTCTCCCTCCTGAGCAATCATAAGCCCAGTTCTGCAAGCCATAGTTCTGTATTTCAGATGCCCAAGAATTCTGAAGACAAGCACGGCAGCAAGGCTGCTCCTGCAAGTTAAGGGAGTACATAAAGTGCAGGATCAGGCCCAGGCTTCATAATCAGTGCCTTTGCCAACACAGTTCACATTGATACTTATTTCAAAGGGCAAAAATGAACAAGTAAGCAATACCAAATTAAAATCCCATCTGGTGTGCTAATAACAAAACATATAGATGTGGGGCAAGGTATAATGAATGCAATTCATTTCCTCACATGAAAGAATGACCTCCATAACTCACTGGAGACTCTGCCACTCATGAGTTATGGGTCATTCCTTTTCTGGTGAAAATAAATTTTACTGCACCATCGTCTATAGCCATGTATTTTTTTTTTCTCATATAAATTCAGAAATGGGGAAATGTAATCTTCTGTTTACTTGCATTATGTTCAAAGAAGATATCCCCTTACTGTAGTATTGTTTTAAACGAAATGGTTTTTACTACGTGACATATGCTATATTTCTTTTCTGTATTCAGTGACAAGACTTTTCATTAAATAAAATGTGGCATTTATTTTTGAGATATTGCTACTGTTAATAAATTCCTTAATTGGTTTCCCTGCATTTGCAATACAGGTTGAATCCTTGAATTTAATCAAAGCTTGGATTACACTAAAGAATATTTATTACAACATCAATTTCATATTATAAAACTTCTCTTTTAAGTTATTTTAACTTAGCCATGAATATTTTCTCTAGACTGAAACTTGACACATGGTGTGTTGTCAGTTGCAAACTATTTTTAATCCCTTTTTATAAACAGACCTTTATTATTATTTGTTATACAAGAGCTATTTTAAAAAAATAAAAAGAGAACACTATTTTTAGAGGATTTTTTCTACTTGGGTAGATGTTACTGAAACTAAAACAAAAGCAATGCCACTAGAAATCAGGTGAACCACTTTTCTTATATTCAAGTTATTCTTTACACTGGTGGATTCTACATAAAATTAATTAATCTTTTTTTTTCTTCATACTTGATCATCTTTTCTGCTGTGTAAACTTTAAGCAATTATAAAGCTTTTGCAGCAAGCCTTGCACTTCCTCAATTCCCACTGAAGTGCATTTCTAAGCACCATGGGGAACTTGGCTCCCTGTACTGCCTAAATATTAACTGTGCCCACATTTCAGACTATCTAAATAGAGAATACTTAAATTTGAATGTGCATTTCTCCAAGTAGAATTCGTGGTCTTTGGGGTGAATAGCAGAGCTTTCACAGAGTATTGCAGCAGTTGAGCATTTCTGAGTGTAAGTTCCTACCAAGGAAGGGCAGCAAGTCCCACGGTATCATTCAAACCCTCTTCTTGCCAGAGGGTGAATTATGCCCTTTTGAAAATCAATGAAATTTGGGAATTCTTACGTGGCATTACTGTTCAGCCTTGGTTTGGTCCTCCAATACAAATGTATTTTGTATTTTTGAATATAATTTCCTTTCCTGCTCACTAGATCACATGGCTAATCGAGGAGTGTCACTGGATACTGGCACTGTGAAAAAACCAAGTGTTAGGATTTCCCAGCTCAGCCAGTCTTTTCTGGAGGCATTATGCCCTTCTGATTCTGAAGAACCAGGTTGTTTCTGCCATGGGTAGGAGGCACAGGTGGTGTCCCACAGAGCCTCTAGCACCTCCTCCAGACAGGATCTGTTCAGGATGTTTGAGGTTAGCAATAGCAGTGATTTTGAAAAAAACAAAATAATATTTTTTCTCTAATATGAGCCCATCCAGGCAGGAAGACTGCTATGCAAAGTATCCAAGAGCAGAAGCATGGTGGTAAAAACATGTTTCTAGGATTAACTCTCCCATTCACACAGTCCTGTCTGAGCTGTAGGGAATTTCATTGCATCTGTTTTCAAATGCCTCTCCCAAATTCAAGTGGGTATCTGCAGAAATAAGCCATTTGAGACATTTCATCTTTAAATCATGCCACTGCATTTCACTGTGTCAGATTAAAAAAAAAATCTCCTAATAGTTCATAACAATTCCACAGAGTATATTTTATCTGGTCTTCTAACTTAACATGTCAGCTATCTCTGACAGTAGGGATTGACTAAGATGGTCACCTCAGGATTGAAGAAATCTAAGTACTTCTCTAAATAATAATTTCAAAATTTTATCAGTTTAGTTTTGGGTTTTTATTTCTCTGATAGAAAAATCCAGTTCCTGCCTCAGTTTTAAGTTAATGGTATTTGTTTTCAGGTCTTTTTGCCTTTAGTGCCTCCTGAGTAGCAGAGAAATGGTATGCTGGAAATGCAACAAAGAGATAATAACAGATCACTCCAAGGACATTATCTATTCTGCTAACCATCTGACATACAGCAGGGAATAGAATATGACAATAAAGCATTTATCTTCTCCTTACTGAAACCTTCATGGTATCAAAACAAAGTTGACTGTTGCTGGATGGACTAACATTACTTATCCCTTTTGCTACTGATAGTTACAGCTGCTATTTTTTTTGTGCTCTTAGACCGCAGGATTTCAGGAGATCCTAACTGAAATTGAAATTTTAGCTTTGATTGTGGGATGCCTATGTCACGACCTTGACCACAGGGGAACCAACAATGCCTTCCAAGCCAAGTAAGCTTTCTAATTCTTACTATTTTAATTTGGTTTTCTTCCACGGGAGAGCAAAAGGTGACCAGGATAAAGAATGAAGCATTAATTTCAAGCCTTCTAGGCCAAGGCCAAGTACTCTTATTCCTGTGTGCAGTGAGGGACTATCCATCTTTATCATTCTCTGTTCCTTTAAGTAATTGCTGGCTTGTCCTTTGTAGTTGGCTGTTGAACTGACACCACATATTGAAATGTGGTGCCAAAACTTGATGTTCTTTTCAGGCTCAGCTATTATTGATTCTGGTTTTCAACCCAGGAAGCACCTAAATTGTCTGTCTGGGTTGTTCTTGCTGACTGGGGTGCATGACATTAAGCAAAACCTTGTTCTGCTATTGCAAAGAAAAGAAAATAAGGGAAACTGAAACAATGCTTTCACAGAAACCATGCTGCTGCCCTCAGGCACAGTGAAGTAGAAGTAGGTTTGTAGAAGGTTAAGAGTGGTACTTCTTACTGTGTAGGTAAGGGAATTCCTTAGACTAAGGTCAAATAATTCCAAAATCTGCATTCCCTGAGAATAGGAGGGACAACAGCAACATCCTTGCCAAGCTGTGAAATAAAGCTGCCAGGCAGAGATTCCTTCTAATCCCGTGTTGTTTTCTTCACTCCCCAGTTCCTCTACAGTCAGAATACGAGGCCCCAAGGCATTCCTGTCTGCAGATCCCAGTGTGCATTTATAGGTTTTTCTGTTCTGCTAATCCTCCAGTGTGATGGGGGAGTACTCAAGTGGTTGTCCAGAGATATCTGAAATGCAGAGTGATGCTGTATTAGCTTATTCTGTCCTACCTTCTGCAGAAGTGCTTTGCTGCAATGTGTGTATGCACGGGCTGCTGCATTTCTGGGGGCAAGTTGTCTCAGTGACCATCACTCAAACTGATGTTTCTGATGTTCACTAAGCTGCCATTTCCTGAGGTATTGGTGCTGCCATACAATCTCAATGAAACAATGACACTGTCTGGATCTTCAATCACCATAGCAGGGAAAATCAATTGCAGTGCTCAAAAGACAGAGCTTGTGGTGCAAAGGTTACCAAGCACTGCTAGATGCCTTTTTGCAGCTGAGTCTTGAAGAGAAAGATGAGACAAATGGGAAGGAAGCTCAGCTGATTGATGTTTATGTTCCTAATTTACAAAAAGGAGACCTAAGATTTACATCCTGGCCATTTTAGGCTCTGATTAAGTTAACCACTTCTCTGCTGTACCATTACACCGGAGTATCTTTTGTGCAGAGGGGTGGCTGAGTTAAAGGTACAGGGTTCAGCATTAGACTGCTATCACTCATACTTGTTGTTTGACAACAGAGTACGGAGAGGAGGCTACCATTTTATGACTCCATAAAGAAACTGCTGAAGACATTTAATGAAAGACAAACTTTACCACACATGTATAAAACATCCCTGAAAACAGAAGCTGTAGTTTTCATAACGCTAACTGTGATTTATTCCTCTAACCTGACATAAATTTAAGCATCACATTTTCCTATTTTATCTTCAGTGTCCAATACTGCTGTTCTGTATGATGAAAGTTCAAGAGGTATATGATGGAGGCAATATCACAGTTGTCTCAAATGGCTCTGTTATATATGTCAACATCACATTCTCTAGGGATGATGTTTCCTGGACATCCTTTTCTCTCATATAGCTGCTTCTGATAATTAAGTATCAGTATGGTGCAGTTTTATGGTGTATGCTCCTAGGAGACTCCTTCTGTCTCTAGCATAATCTCTTATTCTCATTTCTTTGGAAAGAAAACCCATCTTGTCACTTTAGGCTGGGTCCCAGAAGTGAAGTACTTTGCCTGAACTACTTTGGTACATTCTGACAATCCAGTCCCATTCTCTGCATTTCCCAGTGATTTGCAATTTTATAATATTATTCCATATATTTTTGTCCTTTAAATGTAGAAAACCCATCTGCTCTGTGCATTTTGAATAGATGACAATAAGACAATAAGTGTGGTGAGAAAATACATTCTAGAGATATGCTAAGCTTTACTTTTATATTTACTGCTCTCACTTGTGTTTGTTTTGTTTACCTTAGTATTTGCAGTTGGGCTTTTTGTTTTTGCGCTTTGGGGTTTTATTTTAAGAGTTTGTAGTTGCCCATTGTAAGCCCTCATGTTTATGTCTATTAAGAATTAAAAATAAAAAGTAGCAGGGGAACAGCTGATCCCAGTTCAAGGACATTACCACGTTTCTTTTCTGCACAGTTCTGTGTCCGTGCTGTTGCTGAGGCACTTTGAAAGCTGCATTACAAAATTTCATGTTGTTCCAGAAAAATCTTTAGTCAGCTGGCAATATTTAGCAAAGACTGGAACAGAAATGCTTTGTATCTGGATTTAAATTAGTATTTTGATCTCATCAGAGATCAAAACCTTAAGTGAGGTTGCTGAAGTGGAGGTGGAGAGTGGGGCTATGTGCTTTTGTCACTGAATTGTCTCTGAAACCTGCTTTGTAAGCAGACGAGCGGGATTTTTTGACTTCCCATGTTCTGTTTCAGGAGTGGATCAGCCTTAGCTCAGCTCTACGGCACCTCTGCTACCTTGGAGCACCACCATTTCAATCATGCTGTCATGATTCTCCAAAGTGAGGTACAAAAGCATTACTATTAATCTCACTGTAAGCTGTTGGGCAGTTTCAGCTGGAGAAAGGAAATACCGTGTACAGTACCTTTTTAATGCCCTCTCCTTGAGAAATTATTTATTGGTTACCACAAAGGTCACAACTAGCACAAAATTAAACAACTACAAATGCTGATCATAGAGCCCAGAGATTATATCTGTCTCAATCAGCAAGGGGCAAGGAGAATACATCCTAATCATACTGTCAGCTTTTCTCACTCTTCTTACATATATCCTGCTCAGTGGTTTATAGGCAGCTGAAACAGGTGCTTACCCTTCCCCACAGGTGTCATATTCAGAGTATCCTTTACTGCACCAACTTAATTTCTTTGGCAGTGTTTCTGTAATCAGTATTTTTATGATTTTTTCCTAATTTAATGCACTATTTTTTAAAATTAAAATCAGTTATGTCGTGCTGTCCAAAATGCATTAATTGCTTTGCAGATACTTGTGAAGACAGCTCTTGCATGTAACACTATACAGTATATACTACACTATGTATTTAATAACTGAGAAAAGTGGGAGGATGGACACAGAGTCCTTTCAAAACAACGGATGCATTTTTCTGAATTTACAGAGATTGGTTGCTATTAAATGCATTTAGAAAATATAAAACAAAAACTGTTGTTCATGCAGCACAGTTGTAGAGCATGGCCTGATCTGCAGTTACTTCTGCAGAGATCTGGAATGTCTCATCATCACAGACAAATGGGAACAGGGTGATGGCTTTTACCTCTGTGTACACTACCAGGGAGATTTTTCACAGAACTGCACCTCCCCAGACCCTATCTCATACACACCCTCATACCATCATGATTATAGTAACCCTGTTGCTGGAAAATTCTTGGTTTTAAAGGCATTTTAATCTTCCGAAGCAGTAGATGGCAGTGCATACTGAATGTGGGCACTACAGGACTAAATATCATCAAAATAAGATACTGTTTAGAAAGAATGTCAATGTTTATATAGGTGATTAAGAAAAAAAAGACCTGTAATATGTTTATGTATGTTAATACATATGACTGTTGTCACAAAGATCATTTCTTAAGCTTACATTTAGAGTTTTTCATTAATTTTATTTCTTTTATCTTATTTTCTCGAAAATTTCACAGACGAATTGTAGGATATCTCTCCCTCTTATTTGCAGAAATTCCGTTACAAAAGAACCTTCCTCCTCTCAAATAGCAAAATCAAATAATTAATTTCCTTTAATTTTGGCCATATAGAGCATCTTTCTACTTCTTAATCCACAATCCCTTAAAAATTAGCCAGTTGGGCCCACAAAGGTGTTTAAACTGCATATAAAGTTGTGTTTTTTTAGCCTACAAAGGCAATGGCTGTATACACTGTAGGACAAGGCAGAAATGGGCAGAGTGAGCAAATGGGCTGCTTTGAATGAAAAACTGATTTAGTGTCCTTGACTGCTCTAACAGCAGTTTGTGTGCATGCAAGCAGCAGCACAGATAAATCTATTAGGATCACTACTCAAAAGCTCCAATATGCAGCTCCCCAAAACATTTAATAAGATGAGAGATTGAGATGTATCCATAGTTTTTCTCCATAAACTGAGTCTGTGCAGGGTCAGAGCAGAGAGTCAATCTTTACTTGACAGGCTATAATTTCAGCAGAGTTTAGAAAAACATACCAGGTGCTTGATAACAATCGTCAACTCTTCTGCCTCAATGTAATCTCTGCAGTATTAACATTATTATTTTGTCATAGTTTTGCCATGAATCAGAAAAGACTTGTGTTACAGGGAAACAGTAGACTAACAAGTTAGAAAACCTCTTAAAAACCTGTATTGATTGTCAGCCCTTTACCTCCTTTATCTCTTTCATTATAGGGTCACAACATCTTTGCTAACTTGTCCTCTAAGGACTACAGTGACCTTATGCAGCTTCTAAAGCAATCGATATTGGCAACAGACCTCACTCTGTATTTTGAGTAAGTATTGGCATTTCTGGTATTTGATGAATGAAAATTCAGAGCACTTACTCTAATGACCTATTAAATACCAATAAGGATATATAAATGAGAAATTAGTGTTTAGCTACGGTTGGAGAGGTTTAGTCTAATACTTAGTATCTTTTAGACTAATAGAAATATCTCAAGTGTCCAAGTAAGTTTTGCTTTAATGTGCCTGCATCAACCAAAGCAAATGAAATCCTAGGTTTATATTTCAAAGCAATCCCAGGAACCAGTTACAACTCAGTCCCATAATTTTTCTGTCCCTTCTATGATTTCTTCAGGCATAGAGAAAATCAATAACATTTGAGAATTCTTTTAAACCATTTCATTTTTTTTTCATATTTCTATATAATTATACTAAGAAATACTGTATTTAGTTACAGACCCAGTTACAGAGGTAACAAAACAGACACTTTGCTGCTTTGAAGATGAATTATGCCAATTCACATCACAGGATGAGAATAGGTCTTAAAAAGCTTAACTGGGGAGAAGTGCACTCTCTCACCCAGTTTTTTTCCTTTTCCTTGTTTGAAAATCAAATCTCAAAGCAGATTTCAAGTTGGTCCTATATTTCAAATTCTGTTAATTATTACCAAGCTCGTCCCAGTGAGGATGTGTGGGAGGATGCCTGTAGTCAGAGGAGTCGTGGTGTCACCATCACACTGCACTTCTGACATCTGGCCTTAGCCTGCAGCTGGCTTAGGGGCAGAAGGTCTGGCAGATGTGCAGTTTCAGTGCACTGCCTTCCCAGTCTGGACAATAAGGCATCCTTAGGAATTTTTGTTTGGTGTCTATTAGCATCCTACCCTGTCTGTCTTTCTGTTATGTCTCAAGTGCAAGGATTAGGGTTGTACCAGCGGAAGTTTAGCTTAGATATTAGAGGAAAAAAGTTCACTGAAAGACTGGTTAGACATTGGAATAAGTTGTCCAGGGGGGATGGTGGAGTCAGCACCTCTGGAAGTGTTAAAGAGTTGTCTCAATATAGCACTTAGGGAGAATATGGTTTAGGGGTGATTATGGTGGTGCTGGGTTGATGGTTGGACTTCTATCTCTTCCATTCTGTGAGACACAAGGACCAAAGGTCCTCCTGTCTCATCATAAATAAATGCTGCAGAAATGCTGCAGAGGAGATGAGTGACAGGAACTCAGAGGGCAGCTACCTTGGCACAGCTCCATGTGCTGCCCCTGGAGACCCTGAGGGAGCCAGAGGGGGCTCATGGCAGTGCCTTGGGACAGACCCTGTTCAGACCCAGATGTGATGAAGCTCTCCTCCCTGCCTGCCCTAAGCTGAAAAACTGTGTGGTCAAGTTGTTTTCTAGTTTTGATACAAAGAAAGAGTGTTGAAAAGGGACATAACTGAATTTCAAGATTATTTTTTCTTACTTACATAATCGATTTTTTGTGCTGCATGAAGCAGAAGACTTTTAGCAAAAGAGGCTTCTTTACTCAAATGTCTGCAGATAAGTTATTTTTTCCTTTTGTGTTACTATAATTCAATAATTAAATGGTAGCTATGCTAGTTTATTTCCGAAAGTGCCTGAAAAACACTCCTTAGAAACATTGGTGCTTTACATTTCTTAAAGCCACCCTATGTGAACAGGTGTTTCTGCACAAGTACCTGATTTGTTTTTTCAGTTTGCTATGTCTTCAGTATTCTTGTAGAGAGCAGAATTCTCATATCAGCATTCTTAAAATGACTGAACCTAATGTTCACAGGCTCCAGGTATCAGAACAGCAACAAAACTCCAGGCAGAGCAAGGCTTTATGACCTTCTCAAGGCATTACTTTTATACAGACAAACAAAACGATGAGTCTTGCTGGAAGATCAGATGGGAGATACATTTGAATTTAGTTTATAGTTCTAGATAATGACACTTGTAGGTAATACAACTAGTAAAAGCATGGAACCAGAATTAAGTTTATGGAAATTCATTCAAATGATATCTTGAGCCACTGAGCTGTAGAGCAAATGTATTTGTTATACATAGGAAAACAACCTCCTTTAAAGGCAAAATACAACCAGAGTCAATGTTACTCAAAGACTCTGGAAAATTTTTATAATTCCATTTGTTTCTGAAATTCTGCCATATTATATTTGCTTATTAATAGAAAACCTCATCATTTTGGTTACCAATGAAAGCAGTAGGAAATGCTAAATTGTTTCATCATACATGGCTGCTTTCCCCCCGTTCAGTCCTTCCTACACTGAAACTTCTCTGTGAAGCTGGACTACTGCTTCTGCATCCATTTACATGGATTTCAGAGAAAATCCTTAAAGGTTTCAGCCTAAGGCCTTGAGACTCACATTTTCAGTTATTGTTTATGGATCTCTAAATTTTAAATTTGAATATTTTATGTTTCTGGAGTATCATCTCCCTGAGCTTTCAGCTTTAAACATTCTTGCCTGGTTTTTGTTCAGGAACATATGAATTGCTCAGAATATCCAATACTTCAAAATGAAATCTTTTATTTCCCAAAGTATTAGGGACTAGATATCATCATGCAGCCATTTATAGCTCTCTTCTAGCTGATGTATGAAATCCAGTACAGAAAGGCCTTACAGACTGGTCATATATATAACCATGACAGTCAGGGATCAGAGTATTGCAACGTGCCCCACATAATGTTCTGCCCACAGATCAAAGGAGTGTTTCTAGAAGTGTGCATCTCCTTGTGTGCAAACGTGTTCTGGCTGCCATCAGACTGCACTGTCAATAATCACTGTTCAACATTTCAGTCTAGTTGAAGTAAACAGAATACAAGACTTTGCAAACTCTCTTCTGTTGACTCATTGAAACTGCATTTCCTCTTGACAAAGATCACAGTGTCATAGGAGATGGGGCATTGAATTGTCACTCAGGATGTAGGTATTTATGTGCTTTCCAGCTTTCATGCTCATATGTTGTGTTGCTAGGGGCTAGTTGCTCCAAGTTTTTGTACCTCAACTTCTGCTATATTTTGGTCAGGATCAATTACATATTGTAGTCACACTGCAAGCAGTGAGAGCTGCATGGAGTCTCAGTGCCATAAAAGATTATGGACTACTGATGAGTCAGAATTTTGATTCTTAAAGGCAACAATCAAACATTAACATATTCTGTCCATTTCACATTTTGTCCCTGTTTGAGGACATGAAGAAGGCATGAGAAGACAAACCATGGGACCAAGCAGGGAGACCTAGTTTCCAGTCTGTAAGAACCATGAACTCAATACAGCAGCAGCTCCTGTGTGTCTGTTTCTTTCAGTGTGCTGGAAATAACAGGATTTGCACATCTCTGAAAAACCCTTCAGGATATAGAAGTAAAAACCATTTTGCAAGGACAAGAAAAGAGAAGCGTGTGTGTATTTCGGGGTTTTTCTGTCGTCTGTCTGTCCACTGCTGTAGGTGAACATTTCATGCTTCTGTGGAAGACTGAACATTTCAGAGCCATTCATTTCCTTATCTGTGGAGACCATAAATCCAATATTGCTTTTACTAGGCAACTCTGACATTGATAACAGACATTTATAGAACATGTTCGGAAATTAGTGTGTTTCGCTTAAATGGACTGTCAGTGTAACGGCTTTAACAATAATACATGAGGTGCAGTGATTCTGTATCACACGGAGAGCTGTGCTTCTGCTGCAGGGCTGCCCTGGAACGTCTTGTTTCTTCTCTGACAACCTGCTTTTTTGCAGGAGAAGGACAGAGTTCTTTGAGCTTGTCAGTAAAGGTGGTTATGACTGGAATATGAAAAACCACCGAGAAGTTTTTCGGTAAGCACTGGTTTTTCTTGCTTTCTGGTTATTTCGAAGTGTAGCCATATTTGCTAAAGGAATTTTACATATTGTGGACTGAAGGCTTAGAATAACAAAAGAAAGTTTCTTGTTTTAAAAATACAATCCATGATATGAAATATGTGGTATGATTTTTAAACATTAGCAAACAGCTGGGATTAATCAACATGACTTTTCTCCTACACAGTCAGTCCTGTTTTCTTCCCTTTCTCCCAGCCTCACCAGTTCCTGTTCAGCCCTTCTGCTCTTTTTCCAGAAAGTACCAATATTCTGTATCTCTACACAACAATCTTTCCAGTCTATTTCCCTGATCCCTCTTCCTCTCATCTGTCTTTTTTCACTGGTCATGCATTTCTCTGCTCTCCCAGTCTGTACCTGGGAATTTTCGTATACAGAGTACTCTTCTAGCCCTCAAGAATGCCCTGAGCATGCATCCTATTGAAAACCTCAGACATTGTGGGTGGTTTCAGTAGATCACACTTTGCAGACAATAAAATGTGTGTATTTGCATATGCATGCCTGATTATGTCTCATTTTATCTGAAATTTCATTAAAATTCTGTTATCTTTTGGTCTTTTGACAAAATATTGGCCATTTTCCATTTTCCATACCATTTCACCCATTCCTAATTTTAGATTCAGGCAATATATTTGATGCTTCATTTTCAGTGCCCTTGTTCTTCATTTAAACTTTCTTAGACTTTTATCTGCATCATGTACTGTACATAAACGCTTTCTACAGCTGAATGGTTTCTTTCTCCTAATGCATATAAAACATGGTTGTAGCTAGGTATTAAACTACAGTGGAACCGTATAGCTCATAGTAAATCTTCAATTTTTATTGTAGATGAGCAGTAGAAACTGCTTAAACAGTGTCTGGGATGCCTCCTGTGATTATAGGCTCTCTTGCTACAGCAGTCACTTACAAATAGGCATATAAATTAATCCAGTTGCAGGTGTTATTATGTAATAATACCCTTACTTATATCATGTGAAGCACATGCTTTCTAATATATTATAGGTATTAATGTAAGTAGTGTTAGAAGTATTGCAAAATTAGCAGTTACTCCCTTGCAATATCATTTCTTTTCTAGCGTGCAGTGCACAATACCAAAATTCATCATCTTATGACCTGCAACACATTAGGTTTCCGAGGCACAATTGTAATGTAAAAGCCACGCTGATGGCTAAGGTTTCAAACATGTCATTCTTTTCTGGAGGAAAAGAAGGTGCCAGGGCTGACATTTTATATACTTATTATTTATTTATGCATCCAGAGCAGAGTTGTTTAGAAATTCAACAAAGGTTGATTCAGCTTGTATTGTTCATTTCTGTTTTTCAGATCAATGCTAATGACAGCCTGTGACCTTGGAGCTGTGACCAAACCGTGGGAGATTTCAAGACAGGCAAGTCATGATTAATAGCAGGGCTGGGAAGAGGCGGGACTGGTAGGACAATATTCCCAGGGCCCTGGCTTACAAGGGACCAAAACTGGAATCAATTTACAGCGGTATTAATGCTATAAAAAAATAGCAGGGGGTTTCTGCAAAAAATGGTTTATTGCATAATCTTTCCCTGTACACATGCTGGTGGACATCTGGCTTTACAACCTCTCCTCTTACTGACATTTTTAATCCATGTCCAAAAATGGCTGCATTAAACAAAAAAGGCATTTAGCCACATATAGCTGCATTTATTTGTTTCATCCCAAAGTTTTCCTTGGCAGTGACAAAGTCTTCCCTAAATCAAAAATACTGACAGATTATCTGCAAATTTTCATTAGCATAAAATCTTCAGTATATATGATAAAAGAAATATGTTCATTTTCTTAAGAATGTTGCAAAACCCCAAGTGTAGTGTAGGGCTTTCCTTAATATCCTGTGCCTAGAAACCAACAAATAAAAAATCAGAGTTCTGCTGCTAAGTAAACTCTTTAGAAATATACATTAAAAAATGGATCCAGCATTGGTAAACAGGTACGATATGAGAAAGCAACCTGTCCCAAAATTCTTATCCTTTGCCCCATGATTTTCCCTCTTCTAGACATCCTTCTCTACCCAGAAACCATCTTTGATATTTCCAGTATCCATGCTAATCATTCTCTGTCCTTCACTGAGGCCCTGAACAAGCCAGGAGAAGATAGACTGTGTCAGATTTTGGAGGAATTGACAGCATCAAGAAGCAAATTGAAAATATACCAATGCAGCTGGGTTTGGCTACACATCTGGAGGAAGTTTAGTGTAACACCAAGTAATAGTTATTAAGATGGGGTGAAAAAGAGAAAGCTAGACCTGATAACTAGTGATGCAGATGCAGCCAGATTGTTTGGACGAGGAAGTAATAGAAGCTGAAAGGGATCTATGGAAGTTACATGCACATTAACTGAATAAAAAAACATTTATGGGAGGAGGGCTTCACGTTAGCTTTCAGTTTTGCTGGGTCTTTTTTGCTTTATCAGCAGCCTGTGACAAAAGTTCTTCTAAGGCTGTTGCTCTACTTGGCCAGAATATGGTCACCATGCATGGAAATCAGGAAAGCTGCTTCTATCCTGCAGTGGGAAATGGAGTAACAGGATTTTTCAGTGCCACCTGATCACTGCTACAGTGTGTCCAATCCCTCCTCATTTTTCCTCCTTAACCCAGTTAGCTTCTGCATTTTCATTGACAGCCAAATGTCAGGTAGGGTCTGCTTTCCTCCTTATGAATCTTTGTGCTATGTTGCTGAATTAGTGTTGGAGTCTCTGGCAAACTGGGGGATTTTATGCTTATCACTTTTGAGGTCTACAGGTGAAAAGTCCCCTGCAGCTAATTTATACAGGTTTACTTTATATTGAAAAATCCAGTCTGGGATTTCTTGAAACATTATCCGGTTGAGCAGAAGAGCTAATACGTCCACAGAGGCAAAACAGGAAATAGCTGAACCTTAACTGTGCCACAAGGAAAAAACCAAATATATTTGAAAAAAGGAAATAAAGGCCACATGTAAGATGGAAAAATTCAGGAAGAGAAGACTGAAACAGATAAAGAAAGAGAGAAAGGGACATAAGGAGAACAGGATCAGAATAGCGCTGAGGGACAGGGATGATACTATGCCTTGATTATTTTTATACAATACACTTAGCAAACCCTTAATTGCTGATTAGTTGTTAAATTATTCCTCTATCTGGCATACTGATCCAGTAAAATTAATGCACTGGATTACATACTTTATAAAGTTCCAAACTGTGATAGACTGACTTAAGATTTAAGAGTACTTTATAAGACCACTTCACCTCCTTCCAAATTATTTTGGTACTCCTTATTTCAACTACAACAAGCTTAGCATTTGTGAACATTACCTACCTTGCATCATTTTCTGTTTTGATCTCAGTTCTTGAGTAAGTTGCTTATAACTGCATTGAGTGTTACCTTGGCAGTGCAATGTAATTCCCCAAGTCAATTCCTTACCAAAAAGGGATAACTCCCTGTGTCTGACTATTGCTGTTTATACCCCCTGTATGCCCAGTCCCAAAAACTATATGAACACATGCTTGATATCAGTCACGTGAGTCAGGTTATTCACTTCTTTACAGTTAAGCACAGGCTGAAGTCATGGTCTGAGCAAAAACTCATTATCCTAAAACTTATGTAACAAAAACTCTTAACTTTTATCATGATTTTTATTTTAGGCAGCTGAGCTGGTAACCAGTGAGTTCTTTGAACAAGGAGACAGAGAAAGATCTGAACTCAAACTCACCCCTTCAGTAAGTTTTTTATCATTTCTGAAATAGTTACTAACTTGAATAGAGTAAGAAAATATCATTGGTCTCATTCAGAAAAATGAACTGTATTTTGTACATAAAGAGAAACCTTAGAATAAACAAAAGCTCTGTCCAATAAGGATATGGATTTATAACCACATAAACAGTAAACACAGTCACTTTTGCCCTTTCACAGTTATTGAGCCCTTTTACCTTTCGTCTGTATCTATTCCTGAGGTTATTGTATCAGTGAATTTTCTAAGCAGCAGGTGTTAGGTTTAATACACAGAATTGAACTAAAAAATCACAGCAACCTATGGAAATCAAAATTGCCAGGTTTACTTAATATTGCAGCTCTATATCTGTGTTATTTGAAATGCATTTCTATAAGTATACATACAAATGTAGTACGGTGATTGAAGGGATAAATTGAAATTGAGTGGAATAAAGGCACAGGTTACAAAGTGCCAAACAAGAATTAGGAAAGTTTCGTAAAGATTTTCACTGAACAATTAGAAGAGAAAGCATTATCCAGGTTCAATAACTCAAAATATTGAGCAGCCATTACGTGGAGGCAACAGAAGAAGTGTAACAGGAAGTATTCTAAAGAATTTAACTGTGAGAGAGAGAGAGCCAGCCCAGATCCATCACTGTTTCATTGAGATGGAAAACCCTAGGTGAGAAAGAGAAAATTCTCCTCAAAGATATCTACATTCCTACAGGACGTTATTTACCAGCTCAACTCCAACCATGACCATTTATTTTACACCACAGAATTACAAAATACAAACGCATTCAGCCTAAAAGTTTCAAAACAGAATTGAAAATAAACAGTTTGTTTTTCATGCCAGGCAAAGCAGTAGGGAGACAGCTGCAAAGATTGATTATGGTTTGCAAAGTTTTCTGGTTGTGAGAATTAAACTGTAAAATACTCCAGTGTAATTAAAGTATGACAGTTTTGTTTCCTTCTCAATTCAGGCCATTTTTGATCGGAACAGGAAACATGAACTACCCAGGCTGCAGCTCGAGTGGATTGATAGCATCTGCATGCCATTGTATGAGGTAATTTTTCCTTACTGCTCCTGTAGAGTCCAGAGAATACTGTTCTTGTCTCTTGGGAAAACGAGCTAGCCTTGAAGGCCATTTGAACTCTTATCTTACTTTGGCTTTACCAAAAGTCTGAATTCCATGCAGGAATCTTCAGATTCGCTGAAGGTGGTAATGTCTGTAAACACAATTCCCCTCTAAGTTACAGAAGCTTATAGGGCAATTGTTTACTTTACTATGTTTGAGACAAACTGATTCTCATCATGGTGAGGTATGGAGTGCTGTACAGAGATGTGCCAAAGGGACAGTCCCAGTAGGTTCTGTCAGACTTGTCCAAATCTGTGTGACCCAATGAGAAGCTCAAACCTGAGCCTCTGCACTTCCTCCTGGCACCTTCTCAAACTGCCAAGGGGGACTCCAGGCCAAGCCTTTAGGGTCAGTGACAAACAATTTGTTGTCTAACCTGTGCTGTTTAACTCAGAGTTTACTCTTTTAATGGTGCTTCCACACAGACTGCCTGGGTGCTTGGCACACGGCGTGTAAATGCCCAAGTACTGCTTTATTAAGGCTAGAGATAACAGAATCACTAAGGTTGGAAAAGACTTCTAAAATCATCGAGTCCCACCATTAATCTGATACTGCCAGGTCCACACTAAGCCATATCCCTAAGCACCACGTCTGCAGGTTTTTGGAACACTTCCAGGGATGGTGATTCCACCACTTCCTTGGGCAGCCTGTTCCAATGCTTCACCACCACTTCACAAAGAATTTTTTCCTATCAGAACAATGCTTCTGCCTTTTTGGATTAAACAGCTTCAAGATTTGCCTGAAACCACACAGACTGCCTTATGGCACCAAAGACTGCCTGGCCACTGATACCTGAGAAAACAGGAGGATGTTCTCATTCCGCATCTTTGGGGAGCTGCAGCAAGTTCTCCCTGTTCCCACCACACCCTCAACTGCCTCAGACCTCAAAGCAATGAGCGGGTCAGTGATGAGACACAGCAATAACAGCTCCCATGTCAACATTAAAATTATCAACTTGTGCCTCAACATAGCATCCCTACACGCAAATAAAAATGGATTGGCAGTTCCTTTCATTTTACAGACCAGATATAAAATCAATATCATACAATAAGAACATAAGAAGGCCCATAAGAAGGCCAGTGTGCCTTCTCTTCTCTATGCCTTGTGGCATCCTGTGCTGCTACTGTGGAAATAATGAAATTACTACCCAGCAGCAACGGCAATTTCTGTTGTGTGAGAGTAGACATTTGTGTAAGCAGTAAGCCAGGCTGCTACTTTGCCAAGAGATCTTGTCCCTTTCTAAGGTCAGTCTTTGTCCTGATGAAATAAACTACAGCTGCCATTTTCAAACAAGTAAGACGAAGCAAGCACGGAAGAAGAATTTACACCTACATTGTTTAAAAGACCAAGAACATTTTGGACAATATGGAGGCAGGATGATGGACAGTGATCTTGGACAGGCACTCTTTAAAAATAATGTTCCTTTCAATAAAATAGCTCCTATTACATTAGAATGCATATTATACCAGAATTCATTATTTCTAATAGCATCTATAATCCAAAAATGTACAGTAAAGCAGGAAGAACTGATAATCAGCCCATCCTCTGCATGAGGAAACTACATCTGAGCACTAAAGCTCTGGTTAGTTAGCTCCATCTTAGCAGGAGATCTCTGGGGAATATATTCACATCTGATTTCCCTGCTTTCCACTGTGTTTGCATCATGCTGTGCAGCCATTAGCCTGCTGCTCAACAACTTAAAAAAGAGACACCATCAAACCTGGAAGTCATAGCAGCACCAGCCTTAGGGGTAAACAGAAAACTTGAAGCCATAGTATCACACTGCAGGAGATTCTCTCTTCAGTGTGGAGCCAAGTTTTAATTTTCATATCCAGCTTAATCAAACTTCAATACACATATCCCATCAGCAGAATATTCAGGCATTGTAAATCTGCTCTTTAGGGCTTGCTGAACACTACAGCTCTGGCCATATCCTAGATTTTGGGTTGGTGGGTTTTTTTACATTCTTTAAAATTCTTGCCATTGTAGTACATTGTAGGAACTGCATGTGGGAAGAGAACAGGTTGTATCATTACAAATGCAATATAAAGAGATGCAGTGGCAGCTGATAAATCAGTAAAATATTAGCAGTACTCCTATAGCTCACTACCACAGTACTTAACCACATTTGAAAAAAACCAACAAACATTTCACACTTATCTTCATATGAAAATTACAGCATTAAACCATAGAGAACAAAATCAAGGCTTTTGTAATTTTTTTTCCATGCTCGTAATTAGAAATCCTGAATCCACGTGGGATTCTGTAGCATTCAGAGCCCCAAAGGGAATGCTGTGGGGAATGAGCCAGTCCCTACCAATGCAGTGGCTAAAGCAGGACCTGATGCTGTGCTCTGTGTTATTCCACCCACACACACACAGAGCAGAGATGATCCCAGCAACCACTGAATGTTGGCAACTGCCATAAAAGTCTAGGTGAGATCAGCAGAGCTCCTTGAAATTTGTTTTTGCTCAAAGTAACTCCCAAGAACAGGTTATTCTGGCAGCTGAGGACATCTGAAGTATGCAGTACTGAAGGAACTTCACAGCTCAGACTTCCAGGAGTGCTCTGATACCACCCCAGGATGGTATCTGATACTATCCCAGGTATCAGCACATTACCAGAACAAACTGTATCCTCTCTGCAGTCCAAGCTAATTAACTAGGCTACACCAGAGTGCCCTGTATATATATACAATATCTATAGATACAGTATATAAACTTTGCAGCACATTTTGGTTGTGGCTTTTCTAGCCTTATCATTTTCCTCAGTTCTGAAACCTCCTTTGTGGAGATTTGGCTCTACCTGCTCTGCTTTTGCATTTCCTGAAGGTAGCTCAAGACAACTCACTTGGAGGTGCAGTAGTTCTCCCAGTTAAGGGGTAATGGAGTCTCCTTTATTGGGGAACATGGATCATGTTCTCTGCTTACCTGGCTAGGACTGTCCCTGAGTTTGGCCCCTTTTAGTGAGAAGGTTTACAAGTGCCTAGCTAATCAACAAGATGTATGCAACTTCCATTAGCAGTCCTGTCTGACTGCCCCTTGGAATGGGCATGCAACCCAGAAGAAAGGTCAGTGATACTCAAAATGTACTACACCATGAGCCACTGTAACAACTGAAGGTGGATAGCTCTCTCTCTATATATATGTATATATAAATAATTAATGTCTGGATTTATGCATAGTTTTCCCATATCCAAGTGTCTAAATCCCAAACCTCTGTGCCTGCTCTGTAAACCTGACTGCTCCTGGCACAAGGAGCTCCCTTGCTCTCTCCCCTACCTGCTGCTCAATGTAGGAATCAAGTCACCTCCAATTTCATATCTTAGTAATCAAATCCATTTCCTTCACACTGTGGATCAAAGGTCTGTGAAGATAAAAGCATCCCAATTTTTTGTTCATTGCATTTTATTACACTTAGGATATTATAATTTTATTATTTACTCTTTTTTTGTTACTGTAGTGATCCCAGATCAAGTATTTTTATATAACAGTTGAGCTTTTGCCTTGAGTAGCAGAACAGCAATCCACTTACACTGAATCTCAGATTTTAGGGGCTTTAGTTACACTTTACTGCATCACATTTGCTCTTCAATCAAAACTGATAGTAAGAAAAGCATTTAGCAGTAGAGATGAGAAACAAGCTTATTAGAATAATAATTTCTAAAGAAAAATGCATTTCTTTCAAACTGTATAGTATTTCAAACTTACTAATGTAGCTTCAATATAAAATAATCAATCCCTTGTTTTGTTAGAATATCCTATAAAGAGGAAGTACATGCAATTAAAGCAGAAAATTTGAAGCATTGCACTGAAAATAAAACACTTTGGCTTTGCTGACGGCTGTGTTCACATAGAGAAAGTATTCTGTACCTTTTTATAAATGTTTGTATAACAGAAAAGAGAATTTTGATCATTAATACAAATTACCTCTCTGAACCTCCAGTAAAGAGATGCTAAGAGTTTCAACACAAACAGATTTCCCTTCTGACTCTGTCATTTGTGTCTACCTAAAACAGGATCAGTCACAGATTTTTCCCAACTCAGATTAGATTTCTCTGTGGTGAGCACACAGAGAGGGAAAGTGAAGATCTTATTCTTTTAAATCATTATATTTCTCACAAACAACATCAAAGCTTCAGCGATTCACATCAAACAAAAGATGCTAACAGAAACCCAGCTCTGTTCAGGGCATTGTTAGGCACAGACAGTAAGGATATGAATAGCAGGGCCAAAGGCCATGCACTCTGCTTCTGGGCAGATAAATACATAGTCAGGTAGTCAGTGACAATGACAGCAGCTATTTAAATTTAAGAGAGATGTCTTTGTGGAAGATAAAGAAGCTCATGGCTTTTACAACTTATGCGTGCCTGAGATTGCCCTGCTCACCTCTACCTTGGTGCTCCCTTGAACTGCTCCATTTTAGTGCTATTTTTAGAGCTATTCAAGATTTTCTTGGGTATTGAGAACTTCAAGCATGTAATAGTATCTACAGAATTGAATTTGCATTACTCCACCCAGGATTCTAGGGGGAACCTGGGAAGAGTAGAAACATTTGGCCTAGCAAGTACTTTAAATGTTTTGAATAGAATGTAGAGGGACAGATTCCTTCTGTATCATACAATTTGAAGTACTGAGAAAGAAATGTAATTGTTCTGTCTGCAACTCCAAGAGCTCTGATCTGCAACTCCAAGAGCTCTGATATGCCTACCTTCCTACAGAAGATAATGTCTGGCCTTGCAATTAAATCTCTTTGTTGTCTATGATAATGTAGCTGCAAAAGCATCTATTCTGCTTTTAAACTTAGATTAAATGCACAGGGTGTCATAAATGGTAGAGCCTCTACAAAGCACAGAAAAAATACACAGAAATCTTTAACAGCCATGGCTTTCTGTTCTGGTTCAAGAGCTGACTTTGACACTCACCATGATTTTTTTTTTCCAGACATATACTCTACTTGAAATTATTAGACAGGAGATTAACCTCTCCTTTGCAGAGAACATTAAATAGGTGCTCTTCAACAGTCGAAGTTACACTGCTATATCCTGATGCAGCCCTTCCTCAGTTACCCCTTCTATCCCTTTCCCTCTGTCCTTCAATTACAATTTTGCATGATGAAATACTGTATAAGAAATTCAGGGTTTGCACCACTCCTCTGAGAAGCCCTGCCTGTCCAGAATGCACTGTATGGCATGGCTTAGTCCTAACCCAGGCAAGAGTCACTGGATGCAGCCAAAACAATGACTTCTTCCTTTCTGTTCTGTCTATACAATTAGAACTAAAAAACGTCTAAAATTATTTATCCAAGAATACTTTACCTGTATGAACATTTTGGAAATGGTTTTCCACCATTCACTCATACCTGGGATTGTTGATATAAAAGTCAGGGCACTGTTCTTATATTTTAAGTTAGCAACTAGTCAAGGGGCAGGGAACTCACTAGCTGCTCACCATGCACATATATAGACAGTCCACGAAACATGTTCATAAGTAGTTAAGCGTTTTAATGGAAAAAAAAAAATCAAGACTAAGCTGCTCAGAAAGACCTGTTCAATAGAATCAGCTCTGTGTGATTCTCATTGAAGCCAGATTTTCCTTTGTAGCATGTTGAAAGAAGAGGAGGATAACTTTCAATAGATCCGAAAAAATAGCATAAAGATGCACACTTTTGTCAGGGTTTATTTCTGACATTTGATTTGGACACAGAGACTGAGAGATAAAGCATTTATGCTTCCTGAGAGCACCTGGCTGACAAGGATTAGTAAGGCACATCAGCCCGAGATGCAGTTTGTGATACCAGGGACTGAGGCAGATCAAACAGATGTTGGCAGATCAAATTAGTCTCCTTCTCTGGTGAAATCCAGTGGGTAATATTATCCAAGGAAGAGCAGGTGCAACATATTCTGCTGTGTTTGTAAGAAATTTGCTTCAGAGGAAACTTAATCAGGCCAAATGCCAGTGCTGGGGGGAAGCTGGTAGCTAAGGATTATGTTAGGAATAAGGGTTTGGCCCAGAGAAAAGAGATTTTTGGCACAGTAGAAGGATCTCCCTGTAGCCTTGAAGTAGGAACTTAAGTAGGTTCAGCACTTTTCTTGCTTTGTTTCTTGTCTGCTAATGATGAATGTAAATGAGGCCACCCAGAATGAATTCTCTGGATCTTTCAGAAAATTCAGATACTATCACTGTATTAAAACTTCCAGTAATGGAATAAGCATTACCAAATTATTTTTCTTACCTATTGCCCTTAATCTGAGAAGTTTTGTCTGCTACTTTCTTACTAACAGAAATGGTTAAGAAGAGCTATACAAGAAAGAAAAACCAAGAAAAGAAGAAAGGATTATTTTATTTGCAATTTCCATCTATGTCCGTCATTATTTCACAGTATAATATGGAAAAGCATAGTTTTGGTGGTTTCAGAAAAAACATTTTTTTAGTCTGTGACTATCATTAACATCTTTTTACACAAGGTGCAAGGATCCTGACCCTCTTTTTCTGCTTCCTGAGAACAGGGAGGTTTAATTTTGCCTTTGAAAATTAGAATATAATTTTTGCTATGATTTTCATAACTTGGTAAGATTATTGATGCAACATTGTACTACATTCAACAATTTTAAGAATTTACAGGTTTCTCCAAAATATTTAAATGTTCCTTCAGACAAGAGTACTTCAGCTTACTCCTGAGTCATCTTATGCCAAAACAGTCTCAGCTGAAAGGGCAGTTCAATCAACACAGGTATTTGGGAGAAGACAGAAAAATAAACATTTCCAATTGATTTCAGTGAAGCTAAGCTTCACTAAAGGCTTTCACCCCAAGCTGTGAGAAAAACTGAATCATTCATAATAATATAATTTCTGTTGCTGTTTTACTTAGAATTATCTGCCCAATGTGTTGTGAAGGACACAGCAGTCACATATGGATACGTACATAAAGATCTGAGGAAGTAGATTGAAAAGTTGGCAGATAAGGTAGAAGAGACAGCCAATAGAGGGAACTCAAATTGTACAGCAAATCTGAAAGAAGATGAATGGATAATTTAACAGCCATTCAGTTTTCAAGAAAGACAAAGCACAAACTACATTGCATCAGAAAAGGACCAGAAATGATGATGGATGAAACACTTCAAGTAAGTGTTTAACACAACAGAATCACAGTTGCCTGCAGAATTCCCAGCTGACGGTAAATTCAAAGAACTAAATCGGCATATGAGACTGATATGATTTGAAGAATTTTTCAAAATCCATTTAATAGCAAGGCAGAAGACATTGATCAGCTGCTTGGTTAAAATTTTGAAAGGAAAGGAGTTAGAAACATTCTGTCTCCTGCATGCTCTAGACGTAGAATCAAAACCATAAACAGCAGAGCTAAATAAGAAGTTGTTTATGAAATAATAACTCTTCCGAGCAAACCCTTGGTTTCATGAAATTGTAATGAACAACAGATGAATCCTTTGCAACTATAGCAATACATCAGTAGAGCTACTTCAGTTGGTCCCATTCCTTCAGAATCATTCTCCCTTTGGCAGCATAACATGCATGATATTGGTCAGAGCACATTTTGCTACCAGGAGCTCTGTACATACTTTCCTCCCTTAAGTACCCAGCACATTTACCAATGGTTAATCTTACTTTATAATCATGCCTCTGTAGTTCACTTCCAAAGGAGTACAGTATTATTCTTGCCAGTGTACCATCACCAGAAAGAAGCTTAACATTAATTCACAGTGGAAGAGCAGAACACTTGTGCATGTATTAGATCCCTTTCCAGTCACAACTGGCTTCCATCCACTAACAATTTTTACAGAGAAGCTAAAAGAAGCTCTTGTTTTCTATAAAGGAAATTAGTAATATATTCATTTCATCTAATTACATTTTTAGGTATCAAAAAAATCCCCCATCAGAAATGAAAAAGTAATTTGCCAATGCATTATGTACATGATGACCTAGACCCTTCCTCATTAAGCCCTAAAAGGAATAAACAAAGTCCCCTTCAACCACAAGGAGACTGCAATAATTTTTTTTCATGAACTCAACTCCCTCTCAAATACTGTATTTTTTTTGCAGAACATAATGATTAAATACAGTCCTGCATCAGTAGGGCAAATAATTAATTCATATACACACACAGTCAAGGGTTCATAGAAGTTATCCCTACATCTTCTCTGTATCACTTTATCTTCTGTATTCTACTATGGAAGGTAAAATTCTAGCAATTTTTGGGGATTTAGGATATGGGCATATATACATAAATACTTTTGGGTTTTCAAAACAACTTCCATCAAGTATTTGTATCATGAAGATAAAAACTGGATGACTGCAGCACAGTATCTGAACTAATCTGAAGGTCAAGGACTTTCAGATAGATGGCTCACCTTTGGCCTATGTATTCTCATGTGAAAGCCACTTCAGCAAAACTGAGGAGTCCAATTCAGCTTTGCTGTAACTGGTCATGACTCTCTTGACTTCAACAATGCTTCATATGCTTACACCGGGTCTGAATTTATCCCCATGGCTTCTCGGTCACTGGTCCTCCCTTCCAACTAAGAAACTGCCTACCTAATAAAAGTGATTCATTAGAAACCACTGGGTTCCAAAGTAGAGTGAACACTGAGACCTATAACTTTTTTATATGTGCTCAGTCATAAAAACGAATTTATATGGTCTTATTCCATAAACTCACTTTACAAATATTAGCCCCGCAACCATACTTTCATGAGCTGTAATCTTGTCAAAGCTCGTAAGTTAAGCAAGGTCAGAATTGGTCAATATTTGGATGAGAATCTCTGGCAGGGAGGGGGCAAAAAGCATGTACTCTGGAAGTCCTGCAGTGTTTGTAAGGTAGGACATATTGTGCTCCTCTTTAAAGAGATTTGGTACTAGTCTTAGAATCCAACAGAATTTTGTATTTGCTTAAGCCATAGTTTAGCCTCTGACCCCATCTGTGCTAATACCCTTCCCCAGAGCTGACGTGATGTAGCAGATGAAATCTTCTTTCCCCCACACCCCACTTCAACCCAGGAAGCTGTACTCAGAGACACAAACAAATTCCTTCACTGCTCCCCATTACCCACTCCCTGAAGGGGTTTGTTTCTACTGCTACTGTTTCTGCATTCTATATGCTTTATCTACCAAAATATGCATCTCCATACACAAGGAAAGAAAAAAAAGCCCATACCAGTCTGCTCTCTTTACCTTCTCCCACAACTTCCTCTGAGTATCTTATGCCTTTCCCTATTTTGAACTCTTCCTTCAGGCATATTCCTTCTTCCTTCCTGCCCCTCTCCCAGGTGCACACAATGTAGTGTTGAAGTGCCTTTTACTTTTTCTTGTGCTGGAGGAGCTTATATGTAAGCAGAGCTATACCTTGAGAAAGAATGCTGTGGGCAAAGTAGTACACAGTCCCAAAAGACATCTAAGTAATTGAAGGTGCTAAGAAAAAGACACTGCTATAGAGTAACTTTCTGACAAACAGCTTAGTCACACATCTGAGATAATACATGGAAGCAGAAGGGAACTGCAGACCTCTCTGGCTTTTCCTAATGCTGGAGCAGACAGTGCCTCCCCACGCTTTATCACTCTGCAGCTAAGAACAGCTTTTACAGTAAAGGGGATACAGGGGGAGAGCTCACCAATCCTGTTCCTACTGCTGAGTAGCAAGGCAGCTGCACTGCAAGAAGGACTGCAGGTGGGCACTGAGCTCCCAGGCCTTGGGAGACAGGAACTCCCCCAGGCAGGAGTTCCCTCTCCCTGAGCCCAGCTGCCTGGCAGCTCCCACCTGCCCACTGCACCAAGCAGGGACAGCAACAGGACCTTTCTGCAGCTTCTGGGTTCATGTGCTGGTATCCCATGTCAGACAGCTGCTGAAGACCAAGCCTTTTCCTAGGAAGGCAAGTAATAAATAAATTAAGAACCTAGACACCAAATTAGACAGATCACTAGCAAAGCTGTTTGTAAGAGGCATACATCAAAAATAGTGGCATGGAGAAGCAGTACATCAAGGGGCTCTCATGCAACGAAATGGAAAACAAAAACTGAAGCCAGGAGGTGGAAAACCCTGACAAGGCTACAGCCAAATAAACTTAAAGAGCTTTGGGAATAAATTGGTGGTTTAATCCGGATCAGGAACAGGTGCTACAAATGTAATTCAGTAAATGGTCCAGACCCTGCCAGAAGGGAGAGAAATGTGTTGCTTTTGAGATAATTTCCCAGAAGCTTCATAAAAGCAAATTGATTACTGGAGTTTAATAATTAAAACAGGGCCAGATATATAGTAATCAAATGAGTTTTTAATTACATCTCACGAAAAAATAAAATCCAATTTGTGCACTTTGTATCAGAGAAGCCCTACTGAAATGCTTTAGTAGCTGGAAAAAATAAAATAAAAGCTAATTTCCATAGGAATTATAGTAGTCAGTTTAATTAAAAGACTAGATCAGAATGAAAAAGTCCCAAAGTGAAAGGATAGTAAATACAGAAGCAGTGGTTCAAACATCAAATCAATGTCTGAATAAAGACATTTTATAGACCAAGTGCAAAATCTGCACTGTCAAGTATCACCAATCTAAATTAATGTGTAACAAAATCAAGTTTCTTAAAATTACACTATATATTTTGTACGTATTCCATTGAATTAATTACTGGTGCTATGGTAAAAATTAATATCAAAGACATGGTTTATTCTTTTTTAAATACTCCTTATAATCTGTTTCATCAAAGTTAATGTTAGTAGTTAACCATTCTTGTTATTTACCTAGTAGCCTCTGTTGCACCTGGGTTATTGGACTCTAATGTCCGCTTCGATTTTGAAGAAATATATGTGTATTTACTTACAGATTTAAAATATGTTTACAGCTCATAAGGTAACAGTGATTACCATAGAACTGTGGGGGTGCTTCCTGAATCTCTTCCCAGCCTGCCTGGGCTCCTGGTCCCTGCTGTAGCTGATGCAAAGCTAATTGCTGTAAGCACGTCGAGCACTCGCCGTCATCCTGGCACAGTACATGACAGGGCTGTCTCCTGCCATAAGCCATGGCAGATGCCAAGGCCTGCGGGGACAGGCACGGCAGGAGGTCATGCCCAGACCTCTGCAATTGCTCCCTGGCACTAGGCTGGAAAACATCACGGTCTTGTGGTCAGTCTTGGCAAAAAAGCAAGGTTACAGAAAGGACACAGATGTAGTCGAGAGCTGCACAGCCACACTGAGACCGAGTCCGCAGTCCCAGTGAGCTCCATCCTCTCTGTGCTGTCTGTAGCTGCTATAGCTTCCTGGGTATAGTATATGTATATAGGATATACTGTATGAAATACTTATATATAGTATATATAGAACATATGCCTGTACTGCATTTTGTACTGACAGGATGTGAGTGCAGAACATCTTTGTGGTTAGAGAGGCTTCTCTGAAGCACACGGATTTTTAAACAGTGATTTAGCCACCAGGCTGTTTGCTTATATATATATATTATGTATTTACTGGGGTTTTTTTTAATCTAAGATGTATATTGGAAAAATACTTCACAAAAACTTTTTGAAGATACTGGCTGTGCACAGAAAGGATCTGATATGCTGCTGTCAAGGGCTGAGCATCTCGTGTGATTAAAAGAAAACTCATTTCTTTAATTTGAGCACACTAATTGTATTTTCTGCCAGCTTGGGAAAGCACAGTACTGTTGTAGTTTAGTCATTTATAGGAAAAAAGAATCTAACACTAGGGAGTTTATTTCTAGAAACTGAGCTGGCAGTAGTAATGCAGGTACTAATGATAATAGCAGTGAGCTTTTCAAATACTTTCAGCTTTTTATAATGCATTACTGCCCCTCTGTTTTAGACTCTCTCAAATCAGGTTTAAGGAATACACAACAGTCCAAAATTAAAAAATGCAGATTTGTGAGGCACGGTGATGGGAATATTAAAAATCCTTATCCATTCTATAAAATGAATGACCATCAGCAGCAAGCAGTGCTCTATGGGGGAGAGACTGCAGTGAACTCTGCCTCTTACCCCAGGAGATTACAAAATTATCTGCCCAGTCTGGGTCATATTCTAAGGAAATTATTTCAAGTGTATTTGATTCAAGTTCCAGCTTTTTCCTCATGATGTGATTTTTCGTAAGTGCTGAACATTCATATTTCCTACCGAAGTCAACTGAAATTGCAAGTTTTCAGCACATCTTAAAATCAGGCCATTAACCCTTAATTATCATATAATAGCTCAATTAAAAATCTACCAAGACTTACTTCAAGCCAAGCTCCCATGGCTTGCAAGCTAGCTATAAAAAAATCCAGTTCTTTAGTGGTGTCTGGGCTCTGGGGACCATTTAAAGCAGTTGCTATTAACCCTGCTGTTTAAAGCAAAAACTGATCAACTGCAAAGGTACCTGCTTCCCCTTTCATTTTCTTACAGTTTTCTGCACTCTAAGAAGAACAGCGTTTGCTGTCTTCTTTGTCCGTTTTGGTTTTTATTCTGGCACCAATCCTTTTTTCCCAATGACACATACATAGTTTCCACGCCATAGGAGAAAGCAGGCTGCCCAGCTCCCAGCAAAAGCCACTGCTTGCTAATCAGAAAAGCTGCAAAAGAACACTCCTCTGTCCCGAAAGGATACACGACATGACCACCTGGGAGGCTACTGGTTAACCTTTTCCTGACATCCACTGCGGCTGTTAATTTCTGTCTCACTTTAATATAAATACAAAACCAAGTGAAGCAGTTGTAGTCTTTGCACATAAGCAGATGATATTAAAGGGGAAAGTAAAATAAACCTGTAGCAAAGATATGCAGGAATTCCATAATTTGGGGACGTATTCAAAGCCAGATGAAATCAGATTAAAGATTCTTACCAGTCTCTGTGAGATTTGGACTGAGTATGTGGAGAAGAGGTGATTTCAGAGCGATATATTTCTTTAACTTGAGCACACACTAATTATTTTTTCTGCCAGCTTGGCAAAGCACAGTACTGTTGTAGTTTAGTCATTTATAGGAAAAAAGAATCTAGCACTAGGGAGATTATTTCAGTTTTGTCCAGCCTGTCATCCAGCCAGTGGAGCTTCCTGCTCATAGATGCCATAGCTGTTAGCCTCAGGCACTTGGGGATCCATCAACAGGACTATCTTTAAGGATTGCAAGAAAGCTAAATTAGTAGAGCAGCATCTCTGCCATCTTATGTGCCTTTTTTAACATTTTTGGTGGCTTAAAGCCTTACGTAAAATGAGTCAGATAGATAAAGAGAACTCAATGGGAACACTAAATTTACCTCCACAGGTATTTACAGCTGGGAGTGAGGAGGGTAGCAGCAAAGTGCAAATTAAACTCTTTTTTCTCCTTTTATGCCATGGACTGTCATTAAAAGGAGTGGCTATACTGTCAGTATTTTTTCTCTTATCCTCTCTTTAATCTTCTTCCAGTGTCTAGTGAAGCTGAATGTGAAACTGAAGCCTATGCTGGACTCTGTGGCAGTAAATAGAGGTAAATGGGAGGAGCTGCACCAAAAAAGACTTCCTTCTCAGGCAGCATCCTTGTCCTCCTTTTCCTCGAGCTTCACCATGTCTCTCAAAGACATAAATTAAGCCTGCAAATATCAGTGTCACTTTACAATAAGAGCTGTCTGAAAGGTTCTCATAAGCTTAGACCCGCCATTTTTTAAGAAATGCTTCTGCAGACATGCTTAACTGGTCGGATACCATCTTGATGGCAGCACAGTTTGCTTTTCCTGGAAGGCTTAGTGGGATTGAAGAGAGGCCTGCAGAGGGACTGCGCTGGTGTCTGGAGCGACACGGAACACTGAACAGAAGAAGCGTTCATTCAGCTCCACTACGTTTCAACTGCTGCTGTAAAAATCTGTAAAGCTGACAACAGACTGAAATATAAGAACTCACAGCTTAATAAAATTAATAATACAGAGCAGGACTGGGATGCAAGCTGGCCAATTCATATGCAAGGAGCTGCAGAAAACAGAATAGTGTGTAATTACATTGTTGTTTTGCATCTCTTCAGTACATGTTATGAATCAATTATGCCTGCTTTTGTGATGCTCCTCTCTTACTCTCCCTCCTCTTTTATGCCTGAATGTTCTGAAAAGCCTGCTTTGTATTCTGAAGAAGTATTTTTTTACAACAAAGCTTCTTAGTGATTGATCAGGGCCTTTAGAATTGCCTACCTTTGCTACATTTAAAAACAAACTTTATTATCTTTAAAAACACCAAGCTGTCCCTTTTTCCCTGAGAAATTCATGTTAACAGTGCAGCAAATTTCTCAGCAAGAGGAAGTTTGCATAAAGGTAAAATATTGCATGGTAATCTTAGAGTGGTTTCTTTTTCTTTTAAAAAATGCTCTTGTAACACATTCATTTTTTAAAAAAATTATAGTGTCGCCTAAGGAAAAGATTAATGAGTTTTTTTGAAAATAGAATACAAATAAAAAGGGAAATCTGTTGCTTTGTGCTTCAGGTTTATATTACATTGAAAAGCAGACCATGGATAAGCCTTTCTAGTATAATTTCCAGCTAAAATTAGTATTTTGAAATGGTGAAGAGTTAGAATATCATCACACTGGACTGACTACCACTTAACTCTCTCGCAGTTCTGTCATTACAATTTCAAATTACTACTTCAGGTAGCACAGCACTACTCAAGGCTCACATGTCAACATCTGTGGTAAAGATGTCCCTAAAAATCTAATTAAATATGATGGGTCACAAAATCAAACACATCTCTGTGTGATGACCCTAGTATTACCTGAAAGTTGGTCTCCTTCCATTAGTGCCAAGATCACTAATGCAGCAAACCTGTGATCTGTGATTTGAGAGTGCTTTCTCTGCTGCATGACCAGACACAAGAGGAGTCATGTTGCAGTGCTTATGAGTGCCCATTCATAGGGGAAAAAAAAAAGCCTTTGTACTCCATGAAAAATGGGATTATAAATACAGGGTTGTCTGGCAGCAGAAATTAAAGCTGAATTCAGCTTAGTTTTACATCTGTGCCAAACTCCATTTACTTCAGTGGAATTACCTTAAACTAGCATCAGCTTAATGGAAATCAGAACCTGGCCCAGCTGACCAGATGCTAGAAGAGCTTTTCTCTTTTCTAAGGAAACTGAGTTGCTAGAGCCTTAGAAAGCTGACCACATCTGTCTGACAATCAAACAGAAACAAAAAATCTGCTGATCCCTTGTTTAAAAGAAACACAACAAAACAAAAATGCTCTGTGCTTCTAATGGTGTGTAGGACAATAGCTGGAAATTCAGTAGCACTGCGAGCCAATCTGTTAGTGCACAACTGAACCACATCACTCTCTAGCAGAAGGAAGCAGGGAAGGAGCAGAAATGCAAACTGCACAGCAGTGAGTGCACACACCAAATGGAAATGTTTCTGCTGTTCTTTTACCGCTTCTTTCTTCTCTGAATAAAGCCAGAGCAGTTTAGTAAGCAGCAAGCCATACAAACCTACAACACGTACTTTATTGGAAAAACAGCCACTAGGAACTGACAGTACTGCTGGCAGGTACACACAGCTTTCCTGAATTTTGATATTGCATACTGCTAAGTATAACATAATTTATACCGCATACCCTACAGCCTCCCCGAAGGTTGAGTCTCCCCTCATTTCCTCTCCTTTTTATTGGCTTCAGTGCACTGTTGCCCATGGCAACACCCACTGGCAGGGATGGGGACTCGGCAGCACCGCAGCCTGACACACAGCTGAAACCCTAACAATGTCAACCATCAATCAAGTGACTGTTGGTAATTGCCTCCATCTATTTCTCCTGTCTTTTAGTATCTTTGCCATTGTGGGTCAAAATTCAGAAACTGCTGACTAATGCTATGGTTCTGTTCCTCCATCACAAGGAAGAAAACGAGAGCACACGGCTTGATCTAATCAAATTGTTCTCAGGAAAAAGGAAGCAACCCTACTGAAACTGGGGGGCCCAGTAGTGCATCTCAGAACTGCATTCAGTCTCCAAAAGTCATACAGCTCAATCAAAAAAACCAACCAATGAAATAAACAAAAATCAAATCTTTTTTTAAGACTTAGCTTAGGAAACAGCAAAAAAAAAAGAGAAAAAGATGATACTTTGTGGAAACATGTAGTACAGTAAAGAAACATATTTCAAGTCTTATATTTTAAGATTGTGGGAAACACTTTTTAGCTACTGCTTATAAACTTGATGATCAGAAACTATCTGCTTTTCATTACTTCTGATAAGGAAACAATTTCCCTGTATTTCAGTCCATTCTGCCAAACTCTCTGAGATATGCACAAGAGACATGATTGTGTAGGTTATTTAATCTCATCCTCTTTACTTGCTTCCCTGCCTGCTGAACAAGGAGAAATTAAAAAAAAAAAAAATAATTGAAATCAGCCTAATTCTGTGAATGCATACAAAACAGAGGTCCCCAAGAGTCAAGGACAAATCAAAAGGAACATGGAAAACACAACTGTTACCCAGGACAGTGCTGCTTGGCCCTTCCCTCGAGATATCCAGCACATCAACAAAAGACAAGTCACCATTTCTTTGCCCCAGCTGTAAGTGTAAATCTGGCCTTAAACGAGGCCTCTAGCATTTACAATTCCAGTGCTAAAATTTGATGGGCACATGGATTTTCCATACCCAGAGATGCTTCAGGTTGGTTGTGGCAATGCCTTTTTTCTAGGTGTCCTACTGACTCGTGCCAGCTGCAGCCTGAATTTGGTCAGGTTTCTAGGCCCGTGTACTACAGGTCTCAAGGTCTCACAAGTGCCAGGCAGCAGCCTTAATTCTGTCACCAAAAAATGCTCAGTAGATCTGGGTCTTCATCCCCATCCTCAAAGGTAGTTCAGGCCAAACAGTAATTTCACATGGGATTCCCACCTGTGAAACCACTGACCAAAATCACCCTTTCCTCAGAAAAAAATGAAACTCAAATAAAAAATAATTTTAGAAAACCCACCATAAATGTTCTACAGTTGCAAAGGCTAATCAGGAAGGAGCTTGACATCCAAATCCTGCTTGATTTTGCGCAGGCTTCTGAACTGCAGGTGCAACTGCCCCCCAACTGGTGGCAAGAAAAAAGGGTGGGCTTGTCTCCTGCCCTCCTGCCAAAGCCCCTTTCATGTGCTCAGAAAGAAGACAAGGATCCCCACTGAGTACAGCCCAAATTTTGGCTTCACTCCTGGGAAGGGCATGGGGCAGACAGCCTTTGGTGGAAGAGCTCAGGTCTTGTATGTCCACCTGCTTGGACTGCAGCACAACACTGTGACCCCACTAGAAAAATGAACACTGTTCAAGGCAAGGAGCACCTGGGGTAGAGACTCTCCCGCGGCTGAGACACAAGAACCTCCCAAGATCAAGATGTCCGAAAGGTGTCTTTGGCCATAGGTCAAAGTGAAACCAGACAATTCCCTCCCAGCCCAAGACGTATAGACAAATAAGAACAGCTTCATAGTGTGATGGAGATGCAGACTCTGCCGGTCAGGACATGGTTTTGCTCAGAGTTGCACAATGTCAGGCAGCAGTAGCTCACTGAGCTTTAAACTGGATGCCTCAAGTGGCAGGCAGGCACAGAACTCTCCACTCGGCTCTGTCTCAGCCAACCTCTACTATTTAGAGGGCCCGGGGTCTTGCCAAGAAGGCCAGTTGTATGTTTTGTAACCACAGCGTAGACAAGCATGTTTCATTTTAGCTCAGGTATTTCTTCAGATGGTGTCCTTGGTACGGCAGCTGCGTTCTTCTGCTCTGGTGACCTTGCTAGTTGCTCCTTCTTAGAATGCACTACAATTTCATAATGTGCCTGTAGTTACCAACAAAGCCAATACTAGTACTCACAAATTATTCTTGAAAACTGCAACCAGCAGTGCCTAATGTCATTTGTAATATTTAGATGAATTCATTCTAGTAGAAAAACAGGAGTGTTTCAGTCTACAGGACAAATACTTATTTTCCCTTTATAAAATTAAAACAATTTAGTCCTGGTAAGTCACTTGTTCATTGAGTGAAATTTTAAAACAGGTTTATTTCAGAGATACATAAAACATACTAACAGTCACTTCAATGCCTAGAGTATTACAGGCAAGAAAATATAGAGCAAGGTGTTTTTACAGGCTTTTTCAAAAGAAGAGTTTTCAAAGAGTAAAATCATGTGAATGGTTTCTAATATAGCAATGAAGTGGGACATACAGTCTGCTGAATTGAAATGCCCCAGAGATACTTGTCACTGGAATGTGCCACTATTGGAATATATCCTGTATATTGCTTGCTATGTTTTCTTTCTTGGATTACTTTGTATTTAATTATAAATTTTTAGGCATGTAGGCCATTGCATCTTACTGGGGGAATACCATTATAAACCCTAAACCTTTGCCTGTGGGAGACAGCTGACATGCAGAAATACCATATGTCTGTTCTAAGGCAAGTAAATCCCAGATACTTGCAAGATGTGTCAATTAAAAGACTTCTGCATCCTTTTTTTGTTTTTTTTTTTTGCATCTTTAAACCATTACTCTTATTGTTTTGCTTAGTTGATCAAACTATGTTGGTTCAGCTTTCGAAGCATGCTTTTGAAATTAGCAACTTGAGTTTACTGGTCTTTAAAAAAATAAATCATTTTAATGGCTTACTATGATTTTTCTTTTTTTATTATTACTACTTTTCTTTGAAACTTGTTGTGATCAGCCAGAGCTGTATCTATCCATTACTGAATCACACAAATAGAAGATCCTAAAAACGTGCAAGACTGAGCAGCCCAGATACGATTTTTGACACACAACCTTGCAGCACTCATTGCTGTGGGCAAACCAGACTCCTTCACTGGATATGCCTGGCATTAGTCTGGAATGAGCAGAAAGCAGATCTGCCTGGTGACCCTAAGGGAGCTGTTCACACACGCAGAAATCACACAGATCAAGAGTATCACTGCTCAGTAGAAATGTGGGGAAAGAAGTCCCACCGAAGATAAGAATCAGAAAAGTTGGAAGAAATTTCTTCTACTTTTGAAAGCTGTCGGATTTTACCAACGTACGGACATCCTTCCTGCCATCCACCAGCCTTGGGCCAACACTGGATCTTGATGGGATGTAAAGGGGATGTTTCATGTTAACAAAGCCCGAGACAGAAGCGAAGTGCTTCCTGCCCTGGGCTACGCGTTTAGCTCAGAGCCTGCTTTAACACCACTTACGGCTTAAGGGAACTATTACACAGCGTTTAGAAATACAGGAGCTGATTTTTACTCTTTATCCCTCCCAGCTGCCCGAGATCCCGAACTGAGGGAAACATTCTGGCCCAGGCAGCCGGGAAGCGGCACTGAACACGCCGCGCCAGAGCTCGGGAGCCGGGCGCAGGGAGGGGAGCAGAGGACGCGGCTCCGCTGCAGCAGCAGCTCGCACCGGCGGCAGGGCGGCGGCTGAGGCCCGGCGCGGCGCCGCCGCCATCTCCCGCCCCACGGCAGCGCTTCCGGGGCGGCGNCGGAGGCGGTGTCGCTGCTGAACCGCGGGCTGCAGAAGAGCTGCCGCTCCCGGGGCTGCCTCTCGCTGCTGGGCTACTGCCACTACCAGCTGCAGGAGTTCGCGGCGGCGGCCGAGTGCTACGAGCAGCTGGTGGCGCTGCACCCGCAGCTGCTCCCGTACCGCCTGTGCCACGCGCAGGCCCTCTACAAGGCCGGGCTCTTCGCCGACGCCCTGCGCGTTGCCAGCCCGCTGCTGGACGTCCCCGCCTTCCACCGCCGGGCCCTGCGCCTCCAGGCCGCTGTCCACTATGCCCAGGGCGACCTCCCGGCGGCCCAGAGCCTGGTGGAGGAGGAGCTCGCCGCCGGTGCCGATGGCGGCTCCGGAGCGGCCGAGGACCCTTCGGAGCAGGCCGATGCCGAGGTCAACCTGGGCTGCCTGCTGTACCGGCAGGGCCGGCACGAAGAGGCCAGCGGCAAGTTTGCCAGCGCCATGCAAGTGTTGGGGTACTGCCCGGAGCTGTCCTACAACATGGCGCTGTGCTCCTACGCCGCCAAGGAGTACCGTGCGGCCCTCAAGTACATCTCCGACATCATCAAGCGCGGCATCCACCAGCACCCAGAGCTCAACGTGGGCATGACCACCGAGGGCATCGACGTCCGTAGTGTGGGCAATACACTGCTCCTGCACCGCACGGCCCTGGTGGAGGCCTTCAACCTCAAGGCGGCCATTGAGTACCAGCTGCGCAACGTGCGAGCGGCGCAGGAAGCGCTCACGGACATGCCACCGAGGGCCGAGGAAGAGCTGGACCCGGTCACACTGCACAACCAAGCACTCATGAACATGGACAGCCAGCCCACTGATGGGTTTGGGAAGCTGCAGTTTCTTCTCCTGCAGAACCCCTGTCCCCCAGAAACTTTTGGTAACTTGCTACTTCTCTATTGCAAGCATCAATATTACGACCTGGCAGCTGATGTGCTGGCAGAGAATGCCCATCTGACCTACAAACTGCTCACACCTTATCTATACAACTTCTTGGATGCTGTTATTACTTGTCAGACTGCCCCTGAGGAGGCTTTCCGCAAGCTAGATGATTCAGCAGGGACAATGACCGAGCAGCTGAGAAAACTCACAAAACAGGTACAGGAAGCTAGGCAAAATTGGGATGATGAAGCTCTCAAAAAGGCAGTTAATGAATATGATGAGACTCTGGATAAATATGTACCTGTCTTGATGGCCCAGGCAAAGATTTACTGGGACATGAAGAATTACACAATGGTAGAAAAGATCTTCCACAAATCAGTGGAGTTCTGCAAGGAGCACGAGGTGTGGAAGCTCAATGTGGCTCACGTGCTCTTCATGCAGGAGAACAAGTATAAAGAGGCTATTAGCTTCTATGAACCAATAGTTAAAAAGCACTACGACAACATTCTTGATGTCAGTGCCATTGTGTTAGCAAACCTCTGCGTTTCCTACATCCTTACAAGCCAGAATGAGGATGCAGAGGAACTAATGAGGAAGATTGAGAAGGCAGAAGAGCAGCTGTCTTTTGATCATCCTGATAAAAATACCTACCATCTTTGCATTGTCAATCTAGTCATAGGTACCCTCTACTGTGTGAAGGGAAACTATGACTTTGGTATTTCAAGGATCATCAAAAGCCTGGAGCCATATAACAAAAAACTGAGCACAGACACGTGGTATTACGCAAAGCGGTGTTTCCTGTCCTTGCTGGAGAACATGTCCAAGCACATGATCATGCTGCGTGACAGTGTGATTCAGGAGTGCCTGCAGTTTCTGAAGCAATGTGAACAGTATGGAAGAAACATCCCTGCTGTCATTGAGCACCCCCTTGAAGAGAGTGGGATGCACAGTGGGAAAAACACAGTCACCTATGAAGCCAGGCTTTTGAGGGCACTGATGTATAAGATCACTGGGTGGGCTGAGTAAATCTTGTTATCATACAGCAGAAATGAGAACTTTGTTCTTCTCTTGTGCTTGTGAGGTAATGTGACCCTCACAAAAATCTCTAAAGATTTTGTGCTGTATTTTAACAATGTTCAGTAGAAAATAGAATATTTTCATGAAATTAAGCTGTACCAGATAACTAGGAGCATTCTCAGTTACCAGTCATGTTAAATAAAACTCAAGATGTGTTGAGGAAGAATGTCATTATGGAAATACCATAGAGTTTTCACCCATGAGATAATATCCTTCTGAAATTTTGATCAAGTTTCTTTTCATTGGTTGACATTTGAAAAAAATGAAAAATTTGAAGAAACTGTTGATTTAATTCTCTGATTTGTGCCTATGTGTGAAACATTTATTTCTTCTGCATTTTATAAGGTATTTTTCATATGTTACAGATCACATCAATAGTATATTTAAACACAAGAAATGTATTTACATTAAAAATCAGTTCTACAAACATAAACATTTCCTTTTGCTAACTCAATGTGCAACTGTTCTAGCAAATTCTGTAACTAATAGAGGGACCGGGAATAAATTCCAAGAAGGCTCTATTAGGATGATACCTTAGAAATAAAATTTGTTACAACTGGCTTCAGAGACACTGCTCAGTGCTGCCCTCAGAGTCCCAGTGCCCTCACCATCTGGGTGGCAGCTGTTGCCCTGCACACCTGTTAGGTAGCAAGGGCTTACCTGGCAATTCAGTGCTCCCTGTGCAGCCTCTCCAATCCAAATACTGTTCTTAAAACAGTCTCTGGTAAGAGACTTGTGAATGTGAAATTACATTCTTTTTCATTTTTCTTAAAAAAAACAACATTGTAACTTCCATTTCATGCAAGGCTTACAACCCTTGGGTGCTTTTCAATTTCCTCCTTGTGTCACACTCTTCCTGCACCTCTCAACACTTCTCCAAACCCCTGTTTATTTGCTTAATTCCTTTACTTGGCATTTCCTTCACCCTGGCATCAGTCAGTATATTTTCTCAACAGTCTTCCCATCCCTTTTCAAACATACGTGTTCCACAGTGAAGTGCAACCAAAATGCCGTCCAGTGTTTTTATGCAGTCTGGTTCTCTGCTCTATGGCTGCTCTCCTTTTTATGTATTCTGCCCTTTGACGCAATGTTAAGTTGAACTTTTTAAAATAAGGATCAAAAATCCATAGCTTTAACTCACTTGCTTACCTTTGGTATTGGCTCCCTGAAGAGCTGTCCTGAAGGAATTTTGGAATCAGGCTGCATGTCCCTCAGAATCCAGTTTCTACGCTGCAGTTTACCTGGAAAGAATGAGAACAGCATTTTTGGTATTTTGAAGCTATTACAAAGGAATAGAATAATTAATCCTTTCAGAGAGTTAAAGTATATAGGAACTGCACAGGCCTACAATAATTTCAACACTGAGAAAGTCAGCTCTTGTCAGGGCTGAGCATGTCATGTGTGCCTAGAAGAAATGCTGTGGGTTAGGTAATGCTACAGGTAACTCTAAACATCCTATAAGAGTAAATTAAAATCAAATTTAACAGTATCAAGAATAGAAAAATGTTCTAGAGAGACTAGAGAGCAGACAGGAGATGCAGCAAGGTGTCCTCAGAGGCCTCCATAGCTCATCACTAGGCCATTAAGTCCCTGATTATTGTGATATTAAATATTTCCCACAACTGTTTCCCCATGGGGAGGAGACCTGTGATTTCAAATTTTGTTCACCTCCATGAAGCACAGCAGCAGGCTGTAAACCATGTCTCTAATTTACAGTGCAACTGTATTATATATTAGGCAGCATAAACAGCATGACCTTTAAAGAAAAGTTTTTTAAAAAGTCACACCACATAACAGCATATGAAGTGCAGTAATAGGCAATGCCCTTTATTTAATATTCATTGTGCATTTTCTGTAAAAGTCACTGGACATTTCAAAAAAAAAATTCACTTTGCAGATTTGTGCCCACGCAAACGCTGAATGGCCTGATGGAGAGCAGTTCAGATACTCATATGCTCTTGGTTTTCCATACAGCCATACAGAGTGTGGCTTTCAGAGGGCCCTGCTGCCAGGATTTGATCCCCTCCTCTCCCGCCGTGCCCACACGGGTGCCCTGCGGACAGGCAGCAGGGCCGCCGGCTCTGGCACACACTGCCCGCTGCAGCCTGCAGCGAAGGCACCGCTCCTTTGCCACAGACGGGGAGGAGGATGAGCCACGCTCCCAGCGCAAGAAACATCCCAAAAAACGCTGTGGAGTTCTGCAAGCTGTGGTTGTTTTAGGAGACACGGCTAGAGGGCAGTCGGCATGCCTGGAATTTCTTCATCCTGTTACATCACAGCAAAAGTGCCAAGGGCACCATTCTTCCTGTTCTTCCCTTTTCCTGCTGTTTTTATGTGCTTTTCCTCAAGGAGTATGCAACCCAGGGCTTCTGAACACAAGGACCTCAAAGTGGAGAGGCCTCTGCTGCTGAAAGAAGAGGGAGAAGTGGCAGAGCTGAAGTACAACAGGAGAAGGCCTGGGACAGGCACTTCCTCCTCTGCTGCATCAAGAGATGCTTCTGCATGGAGCCTCCTCTCCATGCCAGCAGCATTTTCCACTCTGTGCACCATGGCCTCTTCCTCAGCAATAGCACCCAACCTTCCCATGACAGTGACATGCTGGTACAGACACCCTGACCCTGGTTTTGTCCTGGAGAGCTGCCTACCCACCCGCTCTGTGCCCACAGCTGGGGCCTGTGCTCATGAGGCTGACATCTTTTGCAGCGTAGGACTGCAGCTTCCTCCAGTGGCAAGCACCCGTTTATAGCATCTCCCACTGCAGAGCACTTTGGTCATGAAAAATATATAAATGTTACAACCACTTTTATTACCGTCTTTATACCACATTTAATGTTATCGCTATGTGACTTACACACAAAATACATTTTTAAAGGAAAGCACATACATTTTTATTTAGAGAGAAAGGAAGATTGCAAGTAATGGTTTATGCTCCCTATACATATAGTAAAATCCACCTAAATTAATGCCCTAAGCCAGCAGAGTCCTTTTGTTCAAAAAAAAAATCAAAAACACTACCCAGAAACATCTGACCATCTTCTCAGGGCCTACAATGGGCAAACAGCTGCAGATAAGCTCAGATTCCTAAGCAAGAGGTTCTGTTGATTTGGAGTTTTTATTGGGAGCAAGGGGAAAGAAGCCCTCTGTTGCAGTACCAGTGTCTGAAATGTGAGCAGCACAAGATGCTTCCCATGTACATCACCACCACACCAAGGCCAGTCTCCAGGATTTTATTTGCACTAATAGCCTCTTTTGCCTCTTGTCCTTACAGGACATCTTGTGAAATGTTCTTGTCCTCAAAACTTGCAAGGGCTTGACACCCATGTTGCAGGTGACAAGCTGTGTTGTACTGTAATGGACACCTTTTTTTTTTTCCAATTACCCCTGCAGTAATCACAGCACACATTGCATGAGCAAAGGCCTCAGACCAGCATTTTGACAGCAGCCCGCCTGCACTGGCAGGAGCAGGAGAGGCACAGAGGACCTGAGATACAATCGACTTCCTGCCCCACCTTGGATCCTCTTGGTGCCCAAATCTCCATCAAATGTCTGCTGACACCATCAGCACAACACAGGTAGTGAATGCCAGGGACTCTTGTGATCAGCTCCATAGTCAGAACTGCTAAAAAAATTTCTGTAATCAAAGGGTGGCTGACTTTATGGTAAAACAGATAAAAGGTGAGACAGCTGAGTCTTCCTAAACAGTGCTGGGAGGAACATGATGACCATCTTCCTTGGGCAAGCTGTGCATACTTCTACTGGGTAAGCAAGCTTGTTTTAGCAAATGGACAAGGAAAGGAATGTTATTTCTCTAAAAATTATGAAGTTACACACAAGAATAAAAACTGATTTTGACAGCCCTCTACAATATCTTACTGACAACATCCTGTTCTAGAAGCCTGAGTTCAATACTTCCACAAATCCATATTGGCTGTAACTTTCAGCAAAGACAGAAGAGTCTAACCCTGAAAAATTCAGATTTGGAACACTGATGTGATGATGTGGCTGTGTGGGTTGAAACATAAGCACTGAAAGATCCATCCCCTCCTCTCCCTCAGGTTTTTCTTCCTTTATTTATTTTTAACCTATCAGTAAATGAAATACCTCTATATTTTGTGACTCTGCTANTTTATTTTTAACCTATCAGTAAATAGGTTAATAGTAAATACCTCTATATAGTAAATATCTCTATATTTTGTGACTCTGCTTAAACCTGCTGTCTTCTTAAGGAGTGGGTATGGCCAGGACAGTGTGCATCTTCTTCATGTTTTTTAAAGAAGTGTATTTGCACCTCATTTGGACAATCTGTCCTACACAGAGAAACAGTTTCTAAATTAAGTAAAAGAGGTTTTAACTACTGGCAAACTTTTAGGCTCTATTTTCAGCAAAGCATTTCTCATTTTTGGCTGATGCTTTTTGATTAAGTAGAAAAATTGAGACATTTGGACTAATTTTCCTAAGAAACTTTTGATTAGCATAATTTTCCTAGATCTTGCCTGAATTTAAACTAATAAAGACTTAGAGCAGGCCTTGCCAAACCAAACAAATCAGTCCAGAATAGTTCTATTTTTGAAGATCTTCCCTTAAATTCACTGTAGTTTATAGTCCAAACTGAAGGCCAGGATAACCAATAAAAAAAGTTCACATTGACTTCAATGAGTCATAAATTGGCACCTTAGAAAGTACCCATTTTCACAGACTACTATTTCAAGCCATTCAAGTGTAGCTTCTGGAAAGTACTGGAATGCTACAACCCCAGTCTTATTCAACGACAAAAACCCTTGTTTGTACCCACTTAAAATGCTGCTTAGAAATCAGCTAACCTCATGTTTCCCATGGCGCAGCTGCTGCACATTAAGAAAACATCAACGAGAAGCAGAAGTTGGCAGAGGATTCTGATCCTTCACCTGGACCTGGCCAGCCACAGCCTCTGCCAGCAAGCGCGGCTCTGGGCACGGGCTGAGCGCTCCCAACCTCGCACAGGATCACCCCTGCAGCACAGCCCCGGCCCCGGGAGATGCCCGTGTCCCCAAAGCCACCCTACCAGGAACAGCTCGGAAAGGGCAATCGAAAACACAAGTGGCACATTTGCTCTGCAAGACGGGAATCATCACTCAGCATCACAAACTTTTAAACTTCCCGGGGTGAATGTATGCACGGACTCTGAACGATCTGAATCTCTCGTGGCTTTTTTATCCTCTGCTGTGCACACGCATCCACTTCCCTGAATTTCAGCCTTTCTTGCTGCTTACCTTCTCCTTCCCCGCAACTCTGCCCCTAGGACTCTTTCCAGCCTGTCACAAGCAGGGAACAGGTTGACAAACAGCTTTTTATGAGTCGGTTTTATTTTATAGCTCTCTTTCCCGTGGGAGAGGGCAAAGGGAGTTGGCTAACACTCAGATCCTGTTGGGTTGAACTGTTTACTAACAGCCGTTTTCCAAATTAAAATTAGCACAGCTCGGATTTTTCTGAGCTGCACTTCTCTGGTGCCTCACAGAGCTCTTTGTGTGCCCCTCCGCTGATTCACGGCCGCTCACACGGCCGGCTAACAGGAACGCGAGAGTTCGACACGGCGTGTCGGATTTTCTTGCTCTGTCAATAGTATTTATCACTGCGGCTCCCACGCGGAGCAGGAGGAGATGGAGAAGCACAATCAGCGCTGAGGGACGGGGCATTCAGAGCGCTCATAAATCCTTTGCTCTTCCCCTGCTGAGCAGCTCAAGGCACATGGCGTTTTTACAGCGTCGAGCGCCACACGCTCTGATGGCCGGCCCGGCAGCGAAGGCGCAGCCAGCACACCGACAGCCCCGCGCCGCTGCCGCAGGTGCGGAGACAGAATTTCCCCGAGGAAGCACCGGCAGCCGGGTCCCGGTTCGGCGGGAGCCGCGCCCCGGGTGACCCCTGGGCCGTGCTGCAGAGGGCGCTGCTGCGCCGGGATCGGGAATGGGAACGGGAACGGGCCGGCAGCGGGAACGGGAGCGGGCACGGGAACGGGCCGGAGCGGACCCCGGCGCTTCCCAGCCCACGGTAGAGCTCCCTGCGTCGCATGGCTGGAGAGAAGGAATAGAGAAGGGAAGCCTCAGCCGAGCGGTGAAAGGCCATATCCCTGCTCCCTCGGGCCCGGCGCTGGTCTGCCCTCGGCTCTCCAGGAAATCCCTGCTGCCCTTTCCCCGCGTTTAGGAGGATCAAGGCCATGCAGGGCCCAGCAGAGAGGCGCTTGTGCTGCCTCTCAGCATCAGCAGGGGGGCAGCTATTTTGGGTACCAGTGCCTTCAGCCCCGGGATGCAGGCAATGCCATGCGCCACCGCAGCCTCTAGCACTTTACAGGGACTGCTCGTTGGAGAGGCACCTGCCCTTCAGTAGCGCAGTGTGAGCCCTGGGCAGGTGTTTGCTCCGTGCCGTGCACACCTGAGCTTCCCAGAGCGTCCCGGACTCGTGCCCGTGGCACCGCGGGCAGCGTTTGCTCACACACGGCAGCACCGCCCCTGCTGAGCGCTCGCAATTGTGTGCAAGGCGAGCATCACCCTCCCTCTACAGATGGGGAGCAGCCACAGCTTTACCCGGCACAACCGGGACCACCTTCTTTTCTGTCTCTCAGACCGCGCGAGAATCTATCAGGGCTTCGGAAGGCATGAGATGCTCGGGACAAGACTCGGTAGCAGTGAAGCAGCCCACAAACAAGAACGCTGTGAGAGCGGGATGGCGTCTCTGGGAAGGGAGATGCGGGAGCCCTGCCCTCTGCCTTTGTGCTCCATCCAGGGCACAACGCCGAGAGACGCCTCCCTGATCTTGTGAAATGCCTGCCAGCGAGCATGTGTAATGTACTGTGAAATTTTTGTGACTTGCTAGGTTATAAAGCTGGTTATAGGAGAATTTAATAAAAAAAGGAAACCAGTTTATCTCTTTCAGATAATTTCTCTATGGCTTTAGGGTCTCATTCTAGCTTCCTCTCCATGCCTGGAGAGGTGATCCTAATATTCAGCATAAAATGTACAGATTCCCTGAAGGGAACTTGAAAGAAATTCTCTGCTTCAGATTCAGACCTGACAGTATATATCACATCAGGGGATCCCTTTTATCAGCAGGATATTCAGAAGGGATGAATGATTTACTCACATAATCTCTTAAACCTTTCACTTGCAGAGTCTGAGATAGAATTTATAGCATTTTTATCATTTGTGCCCAGAAAAACCCCAGTAAAATTCCTCTATGAAATCTGAAGCCCTCCTCACTGATTTTCTAGCTGATGAAATTTCAAAGAAACATGTTTTTCTGTTATAGAGTAACAGCAGGCCTTTGCCTTGGCTTTGGTGTTTTCTCATGTTAAAGATCAGATAATTCCTCCCTAGAGAGACACATTAAATAGAAACCTCCTATCTTTTGCATTTGAAAACACTAAGGATTTGTATTAAGGTCCTGTAATTTAAGACAGTACCATTTTTACAGAATTATTTTCTCTGATTTCCATTTTTCAATTAGATGCATATTTCCACAAGAAATCTAAACAACCAATACTTTCATTCTGAGTTTTAACCTCACTAATTAGCCTTGCTTCCAGATGATGAGGAAAGCAACTTATGTGACAACCCTTGCTTAATATTAATTTGATTAATATTAATTTCTGCCATGAAATTAATGCAGAAATGTAAACCAAAAATGGACTGTGACATATTTCTCTTCCTAAAGTATTTTTTCCGCCTGGCATGTTCTCCCTTCTTTTTGATGAAAATATAAACTGGATTGAGTCCAGGTTGTTTGTCCTGTTGTACCAATAGAATGCTATCATATTTTTTATTCTTCTAAAGTAATTCTTGAATTAAACTGGTGGAAATGAGCCCAGAATGAGAATGCAAAACAGATCATCATCTCATTTGCTAACATTGTCATTTTGTTTGTTGTTTGAACCCAGAACCATCAAGTCTTAATCTGGGCTGATACAAATAAATATGTAATAATGCAAATAACTGTTTCTTTATTTGAACTTAAGAGGTTCCAGGGGCAGGAGGCAAATGAGCATGAGTGGACTGGCAATCAACACATTGGAAACAACCAGAAGTACAAACCAGGGCTACAAAAACTGAGATTTCATTTTAGCTGTTGGTGAATGTGTGCTCACCTCTTAGGAGGGGGTCACTGGCTCTGAACTAATCTCCAGAAGGTTGTCTGCAAATGTAATTCTGGTAAGGACTTCCCACCTCAGACCACATTTCTGTCAAGCCCGCAGGGGGCCCCTCACCCCTACTTTTCTGCCTTACAGAGCTCCTGCACGATCGGGACACCACCGACCTCCGAGACAGGGTCCTCATCGAGTGCTAAATTATGCTCACACTCACCTAGTGCAAGCCACAGTACTCCACACAGTTCAGCAACACAGAGTCAAATTTACACCAGCATATGTGACAGCAGGATTTGGCCCTGTGGAGCAGGGTCTGTAAGGCCAGATCCTCTATGGGTATAAGTTAATTTGGCTCAGTTTGCATTTGCAGTGCCAAATTTACTCCTTTCCATTTAGTATGTGGCCAAAGGTCAAGTTAAGAAAATATTTCACTGTCATAATTATTCCCATGAAATCCAGAGCAGTTTGTATTTGGCAGCCAATGTCATTTCCCATGCCTTAAGAAGCTGGCATTAATTTCCTGACGCTGAACAAAGACAGATTCATTTACCCTTTTTCCTGACTGCCATTTTCTTCACCTTGTGTGTGTGAATCCCTGCAATGTGACGCAGTCCTGTAGGAGCCTTCCTGGGCTCTGCTATAGTGCTAACAATAACTGTATCTCCATTTAATGAGGATTTGTGCTGAATTTCTTTCAGGGGGAGTTGTACTTTAAACCCGGGGAGTTAGCCTGGCAACTTTGCCTCCCGAGGGCTCTTTGCTGCTGCATTTTCTCCCCGAGAGCCCGCCCGTCGTCATTAGAGCAGAGGCGGGGATCCCACGGGAGGGTGATTCCAAGGCTGTCGCTGCGTGTCAGTAGCCCCGCAGCTGGATAACGCCGTGTGGTGAGCAGCCCTTGGGAGCAGCTTAGCGCTCCTGACACGGACCCTCCAGTACCTTCCCTCTCCCAGCATCGTGTGTGTGCAGCAAAGCTCCCAGGGAGAAGCACTCTGCCGTTTATCCCATCTGAAATGAATCCCAGACCGGGAGCAGCCAAGCAGGAGCACTGATGGCAGCAGGAGCACTGGGTTGGGATAAAGCCTTTTAAGGGCTGCAGGGGAGCCAGGGTGCACTTCTGTGCCTCCAAGGGATTGGGTTTTGGCTCTGCCTGCAAATGCAGTTGGAAACAGCCACCCCCTTTCTTTTTCACAGAAATATTTCAGTCCATGACATGGAGCTAATATCCTCAGCTGATGCTGGCTTGCCTGGCTCCCCTGAAGCAATGAATATTTATACTAGCTAAGTACCAGCATACATTTCATATCCTTCTGATTATTGCTTACAGCTATTCCTGTTTGTTTTCCTATAGTTCAGAAGGCTGAATACCTTTTTCATGCAGCATGTTTGCACCATAATTTTTTCCCCTGTAGGTTTTTTCAGATTTACACATTTTGAGTTCCCAACACAACTTTGCATTAATTTAAATTGGGCAATGGCAAAATTAACTTAAGTTCATTTGTCCCACCGTAACACACAAAAAAACCACGTCACCTCTCTCTGGTCTCCACATAAAAAAAACCCCACCAACAACAACAAAAAAAAAAGAAATTCAAGCCAGATAATTCTGCATAACCATGGCAACATAGGCATAGAAACAGCAGGGTGGACCCGCCCACACCCTGGCCAGTGCTGCAGGATTTCAGTAAAATTTCCTATTTCTCAGGATATTAAGTTTGACTGCAAGGAAATCTAGACATCATGTAATCTCACTGCAGCTTTGGAGCTAATAAAGACACATAAAACATGCCACAGCCTGGAAGCTTGCTCAGAGGCACATGTGTAGGTTTTGAAATGAGGACAAGTACAGCACGGGTGCAATGGGACACAAAGAGCAAAGGAGGAAGATTCAAATATAGACAGTGTAAGGAGGCACATTCTGTTGGAAAAATACAAATTTTCATAAGCAGAGAAGGCCAGCTCAGGTTTGGATCCCACAGTTGCCACACTGGCAGTTCAGCCACTGGTGCATGTGTGCTCCCCTCCACTCCTTTGTCCTCGGGAAGGGACTGCCCGTGGCAGGGACACACTTGGGGTACCCTGAGTAGGAAAATTGCCCCCAGTGCAGTGAGCAGCAGCTCCTGTCCCTCCCCCAGGGATAGGAAAGTGGGACCTGAACCATGCAGGAACCAAGGCTGGGTTCTGACCACAGAAGTGGCATTTAAGGATCATCACATCCTCTCTGACATTTCGCTCGCTAGCCCAAGGTCGGGGTAAAGGAACTATGGATGAAGCAACAGAGCCCTCAGGCCAAGATCTGCATGGCATGTAAGCACCTGAACTTCACCGTTTCAGCAGGAGGCTCCTGAACACCTTTGGGAATCTGTGCACAATTGCAAGGCTGCTCACCCCTGTGCAGAGCAAGGAGCTGGCCAGGCTGTGGCTCCTGGGGCCAGGCAGCAGCATCCTGATGCCTGCAGAGCAGCCCCTCACCTCCTGCTTTGGGCCTTGCAAAGGGAATGCTGGGCTTACTGGGCTGTTAACAGTACATTTTAAATGGCTCAGTCTATTGTCCATCTTAAACCTTCTCTTCAATCCTTCAGCTGTGGGTTTAAAAACAGGTGCTGTCGTGAAACACAAATTGGGATTGATTTATTCCCATACTTGTTCTGTTGTTATATGCAACACTAGAGCCAATCTTACCAAATCCATGACTTTGTGGCAGCAAAGCATTGAGGCAAAATGCACAGGGATGAAGAGAAGAGTGGTTTCTAACACACAACCTAAGCTCATGACACAAAAGAGCACTTCCTTACATACTCAGGAAGCGTAAGATGGTCTCATCACACAGCTTGGGTGTGCATCTGAATCTGAGATGGAACTGTATGAGACACAACACTCCCTGGGCAGGGGCTGGTGGGAAGACACAGGGTAAGAGGAGAACAAGCCTTGCCTGCCAGCAGGACAAAGTCCAGAGAATGGTGCAGCTGGGATTTCCCTTGAATTTAGCAATGCTTGTACAACTTGTCATGTCAGAACAGCCTCCCACACATATCTGGTCTCAGCAACCTTTTAATTGCTTTTGAGGATTTATCTTCTTAATTGGGATAGCTTTCATCGTGGAGCAATGGACACCCACCTCAGTTTTTATAGGGCCATCACAGCAGAAGCTGACAGAGGTGTTGAGAAACATCATGATTTTAAAAGAGTTTTGTAAGTTTTATATCTCAGGGTAGATTTTACATTTTCTATGTTCACTTGCAGTAAATAATTTTTTCTTCACCATGTACTTGGTCACTGATAGGAGCTTCTTGTGTCCCTTCTCTCCAGGAAGAAATTCCCAGCAATGAGATGCTGGTTTAGATGAGAAAAATGGGTGCAGACTGTATAATTCAGCTCTGAATCATGTCTTTAGGGTTTAACANTCAGGGTAGATTTTACATTTTCTACATTCACTTGCAGTAAATAAATTTGTCATCCCTTTCTTCACTGTTTACTTGGTCACTGATAGGAGCCTCTTGTGTGCCTCCTCTCCAGGAGGAAATTCCCAGCAAAGAGATGCTGGTTTCGATGAGAAAAATGGGTGCAGAGTGTATAATTCAGCTCTGAATCGTGTCTTTAGGGTTTAACGAGGAAATCTAATTGACACATATGAGTGTTCAGGAGTTAAAACCATGTGGTGGGGGCAGTCTGGTGATTTTGCAGAGCTGCTGGCAGGAGCCAGGCTGAGGGAAATCCCCCTGGTGATTTGTAGTTTTGGAGAAGGAGGACCAGAGCTGCTGAACTGCCAGGAATTTGATTTCTGGCCACAGCTGTTTATTCCATCTAGTGCTGTTCCCTCTCACAAGGCAAACCCACACCTTCTGAAGAGGCTATAACACGCACTGCTTATTTTTACCACATCACAGAAACATCTGACTTGGCTCTCCCCCTGTATTTTTAATGCTTGCCAGTTCTAACACTTCAGATATAAAACTTGCAGATCATCCTTTGCCTAGCTTTTGGGTTTCACTTTGGTTTTTCCCTAGCAATGGGACACGCCCCAAAGTATTTCTGAGGAGATCAAGTCTCATCTTAAACGAGAAGTCCTTGGCTCTGTATGATATATGCCCTAGTTAAAGTAAACAATAACATTCATATTTTCCTGTAGGCTGCATCAGAGCACTGGTCAACCATTCAGTAAGTAGCCCATATTTCGTATTGCAATTTATGGCCTTGAGATGGACAGGAGCTAATGCAAATGTCCTGGGCTTTTGTGAGGGATGGTGCAGGGCACATAATGGCTTTGTAGTTACAAATGCTGAGCAGATACACAGTTCACTGATCTGTTAAGCACTTTGGAGATCATGCAGTGTGTAAAAAAATACTACGTACTTGTAAATGTCAAGAGGAGTTACTGATATTTATAGAAAAGAAACTGTTTTACTGCTTCCAGTTCTGTGGAGCAAATATGCTGTATACTTTAGGGTTCAGCTCCATCAGCCCAGTAGTTTCTGTGTGGATCGGACTTTTAAGGTCATAAATTGATTGAGGTGACCCCAGCAATTCAGCCCTGTGCCTGGGTCATTTAAAGCCCAAGGAAAGGCAAGGGACATTTAACAGGGGAAAAACAAGCAAAGCAAAGGGAATATAGAGGTTTGTAATATGACAATAAAAAATAAGGCATGTGCATTTCATCAGCTGGATTTCATAAAGAGCTTGATCTTGCAAGCTCTCTTTTGCAAAATATGCATGGGCGTAGGAATTTAGCATAGAACGCCAAAGAACTCACTAACAGGACTTGCCAAACACAGAGTCAAGGCAAGTAAGAAAAGAAGTGATCAAGTCTGACAATAAACACAACATTCTGGAAATTACAACTCTAATTTAATGCACCACATGGAAGGCTTTGCATTTTAATTTATCAGTTTCTTTTTAATTGACCAGATTAATTATTTCCACCTTGCCATTTGGCAGGTAGGTCACTGTTCTTTTTCACAGCATTAATGAACTAATTCCGTTTTCCCCCTGTAATTAAAAGTGCTAGTTACAGAGACCACATTTATAAATTGGCTTGGCGCACAATAAAATTTACCCTTTATTAAAGAAAATATAACATCATTTCCCATGTCACAAGGGATTTCTTTTCTTTGAATTTCTCTACCAGCAAAATCATGACTAGAAAAAAATCAACCCTATACTTTTCAATCAGTTATAAAAATGGGTAAATAAGATTACCAGTGAACTCCTAAACATCCACAAGTTTCCCTTGGGCACACCATGCTCGAGTATAAATATGAAAACAACTGAAGGCTCACATTGCCCATGTTTTATGCTCTAATCAAGGGCTCCCAGGATCAGGTCAACTCGGCAGGATCCCGCGGTGCCAGCCCAGTTACTCACTTTAAGAGAGGCTGGAGGAACATCAACACTTGTTCACTGCAACCAGTACAAGTCAAACTCCCTGGGGTGGGCTGATCTGGGGGCTGCCACACCTTCAGAAGCTCATCTTAATTCTTAACTTACCCTCTCAGATTAATTTTTGGGCTTTTCCTATCTTTAAATGCCATAACCCAGTGAGCTCACCTAATGGAGCCCAGTTTGGGTAGAGGCTGGATCACACTGGTAAAAAATACACAGGATAAGACAGGAAAACTGGAGGAAGAGGAAGAAGCAGAGGGCTTTGTATAGGGGTAGGGCTGGACAGATAATACAAACAGTTGCCTTAAAACATTATTTTGTATTTCTAATGAATTCACTACAGTGTGGCTGAAGGCTTTTGTTTTGATGTTAGGCTCTTCTGAGTATCAAATTTAGCTGTCTAAAAAACACCTAGAAATTGCATTTGAGAGTCAAATTCACAGGTAAACATCATATCAACCCCTTCTGCCACCATTTCAACATCTTCTTGTGTATGTGCTGGCACTAAACATACCTGAATTTGTCCAGTCAGAGACTGGACAAAAGCCTGTCTTTTTTAAAGACGTATATGATCTAGCTGCAAGGTAAAAATAAAATATTTGATATGCTAAATATATTTCAGGAATGTGTCTGCCTGTAAATTCTTGTGCATGTGAGAAAACATGAGTGTTTTCTTATCTAATTCTCTTGCCTTTGTCTAGTTCTCAGGGGAACTATCAGCGGGCTTGAAGAGGGGATGCAGAGTGAAGGAGAATTGTAAGGGTGGCAAAGAAAAGAAAAGGGAAACCAGAGGGATAGGATAAAGTCCGGGGGTGTCAGAGAGAGTTAGAAAAGGTACTAGTGCTTGCCTGGGAAAATCCCAGTCCCCAAAATTACAGCTGCCCAAGGACAAATGCAACTGACAGCTCTTGTCCCTTTCTGCTCTGGTGCGTGCATCTGAAGCCCAGCTGTTACAAAACATAGTTTTCTCGCTACTGGTTGTAATATTTTCCCCCCACAAAGAAATAGGCAAATATTTAAACCTGCAAAACAGCCTTAGGACTCATTCTCTGTGCATCTGGGAGAGTGGGATTAATTCAACAGGATTGTGAATAAAAATACAGCAACTGGTATTTCTAATTCCATTTCTCAGTGGAAACCTTCTAGTAACAGCTAATAACTAAGTCATACTAATCAACCCAGTGACAAAACCTCTAAAGTATGTAATATAACATAGTTTCTGAATTTTTTTTTTTAATCGAACCTACATGTTGCAATCTCCTACTCTGCAGTCATAAAACTTTATAGTCTTCTCTTTTGTCTACTGAGATTTCAGGTGTTTAACCACTGACTTCCACCCAAACAAAGTCTGTAGTAACAATAATGCTATCCATGTGCTGCAATAAGTGAGCATTTCAGCTTGGCTGGCAGTGACAGCTTTTACATACACAGGCGAGCAGAGTAATCTGAATTCTGCCCTCTGCCTGTGTAACTTCACTGCAGTGTTCATGGCTGTCAGTGGAGTTACTTCTGATTTACTTCAGTGCAACTGAGGAAAGACTTTGACCCAGTTTGTCTATATTTGTGGAAGGAAGCCTAGAGAACAACATCTGTTCTTGTTTAAAGTGCAGGAGGAATTCCAGCGTTGCTGAAGGAAAGCATGCAAGCCAAGGCTGCAGCCAGCAGCGCCGTTGCTATGGCACACCATCCTCAGGATGTTCTTAAAATGCCTGGAAGTTTGGTACCTTGCCCACTGTACCTGGGGGACCAAGGCATGCTGAAGCATTTATGTTAAATGACTTTTCAATTCAACTCCGACCCAGAGGCACCTCTGGAGAGACTGGGTGGAGGAGGAACAGCGGATGGGAATATGAAACAATTAAAGCTGTTCCATGCTTCCCTAGTCTGTGAACTGCCTCATAGCATGTTGAAGCCAGGAAAATTTGGTAATAAAACCACAGCAATTCAATTAAATAAACTCTTAAGGCACAGGAATGTAACAGAACTAGGGAGTCACCTAAACTCATTACTAGTCCAGACTGGTCAGCACTGCTGCAATGATAAACAGTCAATACAAAAACCTGTAATTTATTTTCTGTGACTTATCTTGCAGGAATAGTCCAGGGATCCTTCTAGCAAGCAGGGCCCCATTATCCATGGGGCAGTTGTCACTTGCTAAGGTTCTACATTGTGGATTCCCTTTGGGTAGTAATAGACACCAGTGACAGCACTCAGTGCTATAGTGCATCATTGCAGCCCCTGCTAGCACAGATCCAGTCAAAGGCAGTACGAGCAGTACTTTCACTCAAACAACTTGTTTGAGGGCTTTGGAACCTGGCTATAAAAATTTGCTTAACTTTGTGCTCTGGCACTAGAAAATGGCAAAAAAACTAAAAACTAAAAAAAATAGAGCTAGATGCTTTCAAGGTAACAATGCAGAGAGAAGGAATATTGAGCCAATCTGGAACCACACAGTTTGGATTCAGATCTGCAAAGCTCTGACATCTGTTTTCTTCATTCAGTCCTTGACAGGAAGAACTTTAACTCTAGAAAAGAGCTGCCTTAAACCTGAGAAATATGTGCCTTGAAATCTTTGTTTGGATTTTACCACCACACTCCCAAGTGTACAAATTTCCTGAATTTTCTAGACTTACATTTGTTCTTTTCCACCAAGGGTCTCTTGGCAATATGAGGAGAGGAAGCCAGTGTCCTCCCTCTGCTGGGTTATATTTGTATGCTTTACCTCCAAGTATCAGTTCTTACTACTCCCTAAACACCAGAAATGTGCAAAATGAGGGCTTGAAAGGATTAAAATAAAACTCTTCCATGTGGATGCACATACTCCAAAGTGGCTTTTCCCAATCTCTTAGTCCCTGCTGACCCTTTGACACCAATGTAGCTCAGCTGAAGCCAGCAGCACGCGAGCACCACCACCTCAGGCAACCCCACCTGAATTCTTACACAGCTTCACAACTGAGCTGATCCTATACAACTACAAAATCCACCCACAGCTTTTCCCTCCAAAATAGTTTCTCCTGACACTAGTTATCCACTCTTCAGCTGTCACCACTTGCATTTCATTCCTGAGTTGTGGTGGGGTGGAGTCACCAAGCCTGATGACAAAACAGAAATGCCCATTCCAGAGCAGTAAGGGAGGTTTCCCTGTGTGTCCCAAATATCACTGAGTCTTCATGCTGTTAGTTATGTGATTGGAAACAGCCTCTGCTGCACTGAGCTCACCAAGGGATGCATGTAAAGGGAGAAGGGACCGTGCACAAGGCACCTGCTGAGAAAATGCCTCTCTTGATCCCAGTAGCCTTCATAGGCAGCCAGGAGCCAAAGAGCCTGCTGTCCATGGGTGTCCAGGGTCAGTATGGACTCATAGGGTGTTAGGGTAGCATCCTTGCCTGCTAATATCCAGCTCTGTAAAATCATTTCAGGAAGTTACTGGTGAAAATTTTCAGGTGCCCAGTTATTTTGATTTAGAGGTGGTTTATTTCAGTGCAATCCTACTCCAGATAAAAAAAAATAAATTGAAGTGTAAGTAATGTAAAAGGAGATTTAAAAGACACGATTGGCTTTTCCCTGGAGCATTATCGCTTACAGCCTAGTAGTAAGAAAAATTAAAAAGCCCCAATGGAAAATAAAAACAATGTGTCAGCGCGCATCACATTTCTGTGGTTTCCAGATCTTCTGATCCCGATTAGTCTGCCTGCAAAACTAAGGAGACATCTTATGACTTTATTAATCAGAGCCATCCTCACACCTGACTTGCTGTGCTCTGGTAAAAGCACACTCTGGTTTGGGTGGGCTGCAGGTAATCAGTGTCAGGATCCCTGAAGTTGCTCCTGCCAGCTCAGGAATTTCCTATTCCAAGACCTTTCAGTTCTCCTCAGACCAACAGTCAGCCTGCAGCTCTTACAAAGAAAAAAGGATTCTGGCTAAACAGGTTTTGTTCTGTTTCCAAATTCATCAGGAGATCCCACAGCTTTTCATCCATTTTGTGGCCACATCCAGGTACAGATGGGGCCTGAAACCAAACCCAGCTCTGTCTGAGGAGTCTGGCAAGAAACACTGAACTACTTCGAGTCCCACATCAGCTGCTGGGGATGAGGGTAATTTTTTTTTTTCCTTCACCCCCGTGGGCAGTTTCCCATCACATTCATTAATCCCAGCACTGGGCCAGGCTGAAGCTGAGGGAAGAGGTGATCAGGAGGGGGTCAGGACCTGCTCTTTGTGTCTAAGGCCACAACTCAGCATCACAGGGAGGAGTCACAGCAACAAGCACCACAAAAGAGGAAGTTTATGCTTAACTGCAGTAGATACTAAAAAAACTTTAAAGCAAGGAAATTGAAATCCTTAGACTCAGCATGGAAGCTGTTTAAGAAACTTGCTTGCAATCATGGAGAGCACAAAAAAAAAGGTGTTCTTTAGGGAGAGGAGGCAGGAAAGTATGGGGCAAAACGATAAAATGGTTAAATTGCAAGATATTGTTCGAGCCAAACAGGTGCCTTTGAAAAAAAAAAAAAAAATGAAAAAAACCACCCAAAGACTCAATTTCAGTTCAACTGAAGCCAATACAAAGGGAATAGGAACTAGAACAAGTGAAATATTGGGGCATGAAAGTTTGGAAGGCTGAGAGTGATTATGAAAAAACAATAATGAAAGACATAAAGTTAAATAACTAGAAATTCTTTTAGCAAATCAGCTGGTTTACCAGGGATTAGAAGCAGCATTTTGTAGTAAGCAGGCAGCAGATCTGCTACACAATTTCTTTGCACTGGGGAGAATTTCAGAAACACCTACTGCAGCTGCAGCCTTACCTGTGGCTAGGCTGAGAAGCTGTCAAAAGAGTGGTTAATAAAACTGAAGCATTAAAGCACAAGGGTGCAGGCAGAGAGGCAGGGGTTTATAAAACTCTTCTCTGGCACAAAAGGCTGGGGTCCTTCCCCTGTGGTTATTAGTGCTGCCATAGTAAATATGAGCACATTTACTGGTGTGAACTGGGAAGGTTTGGGTGATGATGATTCATATTAGGGCGAGATGACTGCTATTAGCACTCTCTCAACAGCACTTCTATCCAGAAAAGAATAATTGCCATCCAGTATTGCTTTGGTGGTCCAGAAGCACACAAGTCTCCTTTCAAGAGCAAAGAACAGGGCCCATCAACAGGCAATCCACTGAACACTAAAAATCAACTAAAATAATCTCCAGAATGGCACTGTAAGTAGTGAATCTTAACACCACTCACTCCTCATCTACTTTACATAACCTGATCTCAACATCCAATCTGGAAAAGAAACCTGAGATCTTAAATTTTTGCTTTTCCTAATTCTCTGTACAGGTCTGGTAACAGTAGTTTATTGGTAAATTCACGTCAATGTAAACTTGGCCACTAACGGTAAATTCATGGCCAATGTAAGCATTGATCATACTGTTTAATGCATTTTCTGTACCTCCTAGATGGTCTAAAAATAAAAGTAATCACTTATCAGTGGTGTTAAAAAAGCAATATGATTTCACAGATGATCAAAATCCTGCCAGACACAGGCAGCCAGGCATGCTCTGCATCCATTGTCGCTCTAATTTCAAATTAGGTGAAATGAAGAAACGGTGAAACAGACACAGAACATTTGGTCTGCATATCTGAAGAAAATAAGGGTTTCTGTGTAATAACTTACAGTCCTCATACTTGCAGTGTTTGGACTGAGGTGGCCACAAGGCGTGATTCAATTTGGTTTTTAATTCCGTTTGCTGTACTGTAAATGCAGGCACTGCTACAGGTCTCTAAAAATCAAAGGCTGGTGTGGGTAGGCAGACACGGGTAAAGCATTCCCCTGGGATCTATAAATGTGGAGACTGGATTCAAAAAGTACTAAACAAGAAAGCCATCAAAAAAAAGCAAGGGGGCGGAAAGAGAGAGAAAAAAAACTATCCCTTAAAATGACATAAATATTTAAGAGTAGGAGCTTGTAACTTCTATTCAGTTTCACTGAAATTGCAGGTCCAAGTATCTTGGTGGTGAAGAGCACAACTGCACCCACACACATTCAGCTCTGAAAAGGAGGGTTCAGCTGTAGGTCATCACCTTCCTTCCTTCCTTGCTCCGTGACCCAGTGAGAAAAGCAAGCAAAACCAAATAGAGGGGGATTTTTCTTTTTTTTTAATAACTTCATCTATTCAAGTACTCCAAGATTTTGAAGATATGCCAGGCAAAAGAGGGGGCTTGAAAAGGGTCCCATGAATTGCAAATACTACGGCTTTAAAACTGTAGGATTTTCCCATTTGGATCATTTTTCTGAGAAAAGCCAAAAGAGAATTAAATCCCTTTGGGCTTGGAATTAACCCAAATGTTAAAGGATTTTCCCTTATGTTGAAGATCAATGAGAATATTATCTTTAGCAGTAGGTAGGATGCTTTATGTTTAAGCCACACCAGACAGGGTATAAATCCAGCACTCGGGCTGTAAATTGCCTCAAATTGATCACTCTGGGAAATCAAACTACAGAGCCAGGTATGGGACCAAAGGTGACAGAGTCCTCACCTTTATTGTCACTCTGTGTAGAGAGTACAGCTCAACAGCAAATCCCACAAAGTCTGTGCTCTGAAATAATTCATGAACAGTATCAGAAAAGAGGTTTAGCTTGCCCTTCCAGTCCATTCTGGAGTTATTCTAGCTTTTTTATTTCATATAAAAATTCAGATTTAAATTTAAAAAAAAGAGAAAACAACAAAAGGTAGGTTACACCTTTGCAGCCTTTGAGCTCAGAATTAGTTGCCTCTGGGTGGGTTTCATCTCCAGAGAAGGAGACATCTGCCAAAGGGCACTGTCATAACAAAACTGGCTTGAAGATCCACTGTTGCAACTCTATTTATGTTTAAAGAGTTGTAACTCTTTAAATCTCTTTAAAGAGATGTCAACAACATCACTTAATTCCTGCCTGACCGAGTGCCCTTACAGCTGGTAACCAAAGTCAACCCCGGTTTAAACCTTGATGCCAGGCTGCAGCAAGCTGAAGGAAGCTGCTCTTTAGTCAGTCTCTGCTCACTGTTGTTTAAACTGAGGCAGAGCAGTTGTGCAGTACACAGATGCAAACTAGAAAATTCCCGAGGCAGCATGTGAAATCCTAGCACGCTGCTACTTCTGAAACACCTAAACATCAAAGACTGAATTCAACTGGCACAGCCTTTTGAGGAAGCAGTTATAAGTAGCACAAGAAAAGGATTTTGGAAGACCAGTACTTCTGATATGCAAGCTAGTTGGCCAAAAATACCACCATGGAAGGGAGGGCCAAAAGGGGCGATGAAGAATTCCTTACTCAATAATGGATCACTCCAAATCATAGAGCTCTGTCATTCTAATTCTCCCTTGAAGACAAACAGAACTGCCATTTCTGGTACATCCAGCTCCACAGTGCTGTTCCTAAGCCTGACATTCTCAGCAGAAATTGCTGCTACTCAAGATAGATGTATTACTGAGAGGGAAACTACCTACCTTACAGTGAGACTTCATGAAAAATGTTAACTATGAATCCTGCTGATTTGTTGAGCAATGCTGTGTTTTCATCAGCTAATCAAATTGAGCAGTCTTCTGTATTAGAATAAGCCAAATCATTACAATCGTATTTCAAACGCACAAGATGTGTTTATACCTCTCATGAGACATGCTGTCCACTCCATTAAAACTAACAACCTTTGTAGTTATGCATGCTAAAGTATCAGTAATCAAATCTCATGCTTCATGGTGTAAGATGATCACTAGAAGTGTCAGGAAGAAATTATTTCCTAAGAGATGGCACAGTAAGATGTGTTTGTTGCCTTTGAATCATCACACGCTGTCAGCAACAGCATACTCATGTGTTAGATCATCGATCCAGCAATTTGTTATAGCAAATCCTATCTTCTGATGTTCAGCAAATCAGTCACTCCAAGACCAGCAAAATATAAATCTGCTTTCACTGCAAAGTAACCAGCACTAAATGTTGAGGTGGTGAGGAATGCAGGGCTACCTTCTATGTGAGTTTTAAAGTACTTCTAGAACCGACTAAATCAAATCTCCAGGTTTAAGAATCTTCTTGAATTTTCAGGCATCAAGATTTGGTTCTGAAATTTGCTACTTTGTGCCAGTCTCTATTATACTATTCTACTATTAACTTTTTGTGACAATCTCTATGGCTGAATTAATCTCCCTTCATCCCTTGTTTTTCTGATGATTCCTAGGGAAATTAAATGTAGTAGAACTGTCACTCCCATACCAGGCTAACACCGTATAACAGCTGGAAGTAGGCAGGGGGAGGATTGCTGACCCAATGGTGTATTCCTTCACATTTCACATTAGCCTCATTTGCCACTGATGAGCTTTTGGTAACTACAGAAGTCAAGAGATAATCTGTAACTGATGGGATCCTTCCCAACAGATGAAGATATCAATAACAAAGAAGCATGATCTTTTTGCTGTAGTACAGATGTTATTTAACCCTATTGTAAGTCTGGTATTTTAAATTCATCAGTGAGTATTTCTAGAAGAGAACCAGAGTATTTGCTCTTTGGTAAATCTACCCCAGAAGTCTAGAAATTACCCTTACAAAACTGTCAGATTTCTTAAATTTAACATAGATTGTTAATTCCTGGAAGTGCCTTCAGAAGCAGTGTTTTATTATCATCCTGGCACTTCTTGCTCTCACTGGCTGCTGTTCAAAACCACCTTGGCACCAGAGTTCTGGCCTAGCTGTAGCTCCACATCACCTGGCATCAGCAGCCTGGAAACAGTCCTCTGAGATAAATTACTACGGCACCGAATAGTGGCATAAAACTGGACAATAAAATGTTTTCCTTTCAATAAATAACTCTGATGCTGTGCAGCTTTGCTGTCCTCTCCTGCCAACTCCCCAGAAGCTGTCCGTGCACAGTCTACTCACGGCAGGCACCCTTGCAGAGCCTGAAAACACAACTGCCCTCTAGAAAAAGGTGCTCGAGCATTACTGCAGCAGCGTAGCCCCACATGGCTCTTCCCCTCTCACAGACTTACATGAGGGAGAAAGTACCTGTGGCTTAGTTTTCAGAAGATCCATGAAAAGGCTTCCAGTGCAGCATTTCCCTTCCAGCTCACTGCCAGCAGGCACTTCACTGCCAGAACATTGCACCCGCCTTCCACCCCCATTCTCTGCGCCATGACAAAGTCCTCTTAACCTTTCCAGTTTCCTATCCTATTTTGGGCTGTGGGCAAGAAGCTGCCTGCTCATGTGTGCTGGGCTGTCTTGTCTGCAGATTTACATTCTCTGTCACAACTAAGAAAACAAAAACTACAGGTTTGGTATCATAAGGAAATGAACAGACATAACCCAGGCTAAAGTCCATGAAGACAAAGAGCCCAGCCACATGCAAGAGGGTTTATCTCTACTGAAACACCACTGTTCTCAGTCTTTAGCAGCATTTCTCTGGGCTAGCTGGAAAGGCAGCTCTGCCTGGAGCCCGTTGTGCAGCCCTGCACACCCTCCCATGCTGGCGTATGGTCCGTACAGCTGCTGCTGGCTACCAGGGCCAGTGTCTGGCGAGGATTATCTGTAACTGCAAAGCCTTTCTGTCAGCCCACCCACGCTGGCCAGAGCTGGCAATTACATTGTTTATACAAAATACCTTTTGATTAATGGTTAGAGAAATAAAAGCTGTAGCATATGTTGCTTTCCATATAGAATCATAAGTCTGTCAGGCTTACAGTGCATCTGGCCAGGAAGGGGGGGACAAAGATTTATTCTTCCAGCTATACTCTGCACCCCCTGCGTTTATGTCTGAGCTCCCTCCATCATTTCACTTATTACATTCTCGACTAGTTCAGCAAAGAAATCTGGGCATGCTCTCTGCAGCAAACCCCACTGGGTGTCAGAAAACATGAAGAAGGTGGGATGTGTTCATGCTGATAGACCAAGTGGTAAATCTTCAGTAGAGAAGCACAGCTGGGACACCTGCTGGCAGTGGCTGATGAGGATTCCCAGAAAGGCATTATTTCTTAGGGAAACTGAGGAAGTGGTTCCCTTGCTTGTTTATGAAAATCCTGCTTTATATATGGAACTCTGAATACTTGGACCATACAAGCATTGAAAGGCATTGTTGTCATCTCTGCTTCATGGGGCTCTGTCATGCCAGTTGTACTGGCAGCCAAAATCACACACCGACACCTGGCGTCCACACACGCTGACCTGGCAGCTCTGGCTGCCTGGAGGAAACAGACAGCAGCCCTCACCTCACTGTGTCCCAAGGGAAAGCTCTCTGTGGTGCCACCACTGCTGACCCCACACCTCAGAGGGGGACCCGGCACTGCCCTCTCATTCAATCAGTCTTGGCTATCTTATTTTCGAGCCCCCTTTGAAGAAGTCTTGGGTTAATAGTTCCAAGAGTACATACAAATTAATATTTTCTAATTGCATCTGATTAGTTCTGAGATACAAACAGCAGCGCTGGACATGTGACAGCACAACAAACCAAGACGTGCTAGGACCTGGTGGAGAGGGTGAAGTCACAGGTCCCAGCCCATCTATGTAAACCCAGCAAGATGGTTTTGTGTGCTCCCTTCTTTCAAGGGAAGGGAGAAGCAGCACTTCCAGGGAGGCACAGCCAGTTATCACACCAACCCTAACAAACAGACCAGTCTGAGGAAGAAATGGGGTCAGCTGAATGGAGAAGGGGCAGTTCTGGGGAGAGATGACCACAAGTTTTCTTTACCCCAGGTCAGACAGCTGTGACAAAAGGGGAGGACTCAGTGCAGGGAAGAGTGCAGGACCAAGAGGAAGCTCAGTGCTTCATCATTATTCACATTTTTTTCATGCACCTCTTTGCTGTGAATAGACTGTAATAACAATTTCTATGGCATCCTCAGAAGATGAGGATACTAAAGATACTTCTCCCTGAAAAGTGTCTTGCATGCCCAAAAAATTCTGTTTCCCACCTCCTCTGCACTTCATCCCCAAGTAAATCAAGGGGATCTAATAAAAGGTATTATCTCTCTCTGCAAATTTTATCTCCGTTATAAATAAGACATCAGGCCAGATTCTCAGCTGGTATATAATTTGGGTCACTGAATTGAAGCTCAGGAGAATTGCACTGATCTGGCCTTTAGTCTGTAAGGCAGATTAATAGAGGGATGGGGCTCTAAAACAGTATCTGCAGCCAGACCACAATTTCAGGCACTTCCTTGCCAGTTCCTTGTGCTGGGGGCCATAGATCACAGGCAGTTACAATGAAGATCAGAACAAAGTGCAAATGCATGGACACCCCAAGCACGTCAATTTTTGAGCAAATCCTTACAATGAAGAGAAGTCCAAGAAGGAAAAAAGGAAAGAGTGCAATCTACTGGCATTAACAATTCAAACACACAAAGTTAGGATCAGAGTGATTCTGCCCATTCCCTAATGGAACACAGCATTTATCAGCAACCCCCTGGCAATGCTGCTTCAAGGTTCCACATGGCTGCACTCCTGCATGGAAGAAGTTCTGCTAAACTTCTCAGCCTGGCAGAGCAGAGAAGCCAGCGAAAACAATGGGATGTGTGAAACAAAACAACAGATGAACACATGTTCAAGCTGTATTGTAGAGAGAACGAAGCAAAGCCCCAAAGCAAACCCTAAGGTGCTCCAGAGCACAGGATTGATCTGCCAGGGCCCATTTATGCCACGTAACTGTAACCCAGCACCCACAGAAAGAATTATGGTTTTCTGTAAAGCAACATGAAAATCTATCTAAGCTCAGCAAACCACCAAAAGGTAAATCAGAGCAGCTAAAAGAACTCAATTATTTCAACAAAGGGATGTAATATGAAGAAAGGAAAGCATCTCAAAATTTTGGAATGGTCAGTCTGGACAAACTCATGGATAGTCCTTGATTCAGAGCCACTTATTTTTACTACAGCTGCGTGACCTGGACCTGTGCTTTTGTATGGGAAGAGAAAAATCCCACGACAGGAAATCTCCACTTGGAGACTGTGTGCCTTGCTGGCAGTGAAACCACAGTGTGGGAGAGAGCAGGAGAACAAACCTAGAAGTAACTATGGTGAAACTGAAGGACCCTTGGGCAGAGGTGACCTCCTCTGTTACTAGGGATGGGAACACAACTAGTTCTTCTTTCCAAAGGAAGCCTTTCCCCAGGTTTTTTCTATCATCATCCCTTCAGTGTGTCAGCCTTGCATCTTGTGGTTGCACCTCTAATTCCTCCCTCAGCCAGTGATTAAAAGATGGCCCTGAGCTGCAATGTTTGCACGAAGACTTTGAATGTCTTGGAGTTTGGGATCTTTGGAGCAGATCCTTTGGCTAAGTTTGCAAGAGAGATAAAGATACCTGTCAAAAGCAGAGCCAGTGAATTTCTGTTTATAGCAAACTGCCCTGTGTGGGCTCAGTTCACATCAGAGTTTGTCAGGGACAGTCCATTACTCACAACTGGGCTAGGGGCCCACCAAACATCTGAGGAGCTGCTGGCCTTTAGTAAGGCCATTAAAAACAAAAAGCAGCAATAAATACCGTTGTTATGCCTCCAGACAGCCCAAAGGTTAAATGACCTGGGAATCTTCCTGTCTGACTAGAGTTCCTCCTGATCACAACAGCCTCTCTAACAACTGACTGAAGCTTTTCTGGGGTACACTGGCATAAGCAGTGATCAAGTTGCTCAGTTTTTCCTGACAGGTTATGATTGCTACATAGTAGGCAAGAATTGGGAAAAAAAGATAAGGACTTTGAAAGGTGTTAATTAAAAAAACCCAAACAAACAACAAAATCAAACAAAGCACCTTGATAACTGTCTTTAAAACTTTTTTGTTAATCTTAAACACCTTAAACCCATTTCAGAAAACTGAAAAAACATTGGACTAATCACTAGCTGCATGGTGGCTATAGCAAACACTTTTTAAGACCAGAGAAGTCCATCAACTCTGAGTAAATACTCCATTATCCAGTTGCTCTCCAACATCTCTCAGCAATTGAACTTGCATCACCTGACTTTAAGTGGGACTAAGCTTTCTTGGAAGTCATGAGATGATCTTTGAGCTAGAGTTAAATAAAGATTTACTGAATTTTCAGATTGCTTTTGGCCAGCACTGGAGAAGACAGAGGAGAGAGATTTGCTCATCCATCATGTCACTGCAGCATGGCTGGCAGGACACAGCTGCAGCTTTATCAGTCTGTGCTGAGCTCCAGTGCTAGGGAATGGACTTGCTTGCTCTGTCAGCTTTTCCTGCAGCTCCAATTGATAAAAAAGTTGGAGTTTTTCTAGCAGTTCAGGAAGCAAACAGGCCAAACTACGCAGTCATGCGGCACTTGCAGAAAAGGGCACACCTGAGAAAGGGACCAGAAACATCCACTTTAGTCTGGGGTGGTGCATTAGACAATGGATACATGCATGGAGGGGGAGGACTGAGAGGCTCATATTCCACCCTCAACCCCCACTGTGTGGATCTACAGGAGCAGCCAGAGCCCACCAAGCAGGACTCTACTCCAGACACTGCTCAATGCAATGGTTTGAAGCATGTTGGTGTATATTGTGATTCTGGTGTATATAATTTGTTTCTCTGTTTTTAAGGAAAGAAAAGTTAAAAAAAATAGCAGTAAGACATAAGCATTGCCAGTCTTTTCACAATAGATTTGTATCACATAACAGAGCTCACACCTTTTATTCTTGCTGAGCTTTGGTCAGCACTCTTCTGTGAAAGCAGTCATTTTGCATAGCAGTTAATCTCGATCAGACTCATGGCTGCTTAGATATTTTCCAAACTGACTTTAAAAGAATAAAATCTAGCTACAGATTTCCCATGGGTAGAAATATATTAGGCAATTTTTTACACATTGTTTTACAAGCTGGTTTGCTGGTCTGAATTAAAAAAATAAGGGGGGGAAAAATTTTCCACCTAAGAAATGTGTTTTCACTGTGAAGCTATCCATGAGGTACATTTTGATCCCAAAGTTTCCTAGTCTCACAGCTACCAGTCTGGTTTTTAGCAGGGAATACAAATCACAGCAGAAGTGCAGCTTTGTGCCAAAGGAACTTCTTATCTAAGAAACACATACACAACCCAAACTGGTTGTTTCTGGCAGTATGGACTTCGTGACTTTGTCCAGAGGAAGGCAACAAAGCTGGTGAAGGATCTGGAGCACAAGTCCTATGAGGAGCAGCTGAGGCAGTTTGGGTTCCTCAGCCTGGAGGAGGCTCAGGGATGACCTTACCCCTCTCTACAACTCCCAGGAAGGAGGTTGTAGCCAGGTGGGGGTCAGACTCCTCTCCCAGGCAAACAGCAACAGGACAAAGGCTCCAGCTGTGAGAGGTTAGGCTGGACACTAGGAAGAAATTCTTCACAGAAAAGGTGGTTAGATGGTGGAGTGGGCTGCCAGGGAAGGCGGTCGAGTCGCTGGAGGTGTTTAGGAAAGGTGTTTAGGAAACTCGGTGCCCTGTGTGGTTAACAGAGTGCTGTTTGGCCACAGGTTGGACTCAGTCTCAGAGGTCTTTCCCAACCTAATCAAATCTGTAATTCTGTAATACTGTGCCAGGTAGAGAGTTTGCTGATGTCCCTGAATTTTCCCGGACATTCCTGGGCAAACATCTGGAATTGCTGTGCTCACTGTGGCACTCAGCCCCACAGAGCTGGGCTCCCGTGCTGCCTTTGTGAGTGCCCCGTCACCCCCACAGCCACCTCAGTGCACCTTCAAAACAGAACTGCACTGCCCAGTTCAGCCTCGTTCCAAGCTTAGTTAGAGACCCAAAGTGCATATGCCAGTCCAAAACCATACCCGGTATACATTCATACTTCAGCTGCCCCAAGGGATTTGCCAAATGTATACCAAAATTTCTTGGTCTTATAAGTGAATCAAGTATACGTCGCACTTAGAGATCAATATATTTAAATCAGATTTAGTGAGCTGAAATTTAACATAATTGCTTTTCCTTCTTTTTTTTTCATATGGTATGATCATTGGCATCTGTCTTAGCTTTTAATCTGCTTAAAACTTTATTGGCATAGTCATATGAGGTAAGTAAATATTTTTTTCATGAGCCTATAAAACATTATTAGTTTATTTTTTCATCATGTCAGGTTGGATAAGTATCTCATGGTGCCTGTACATCTTCATGAGGATTTTATTATTTATTTTGATTTAGACTAAACTTAAATGAAGACCTGTGCCAAAGCCCTGAGCTTTTTTAACAGTCTTTAAAATATACAGTAATAAAATTGAATTAGCAGGCTCCCTCCGTGATTTCCAGGTGGCAGTACATTGGTAACAGCAGAGAAACCACAAGAGCTTTAGCCCCCTCTGTTCTGCCCCAGCATTGCAGCCCACAAACCCTTTGCATCTCTCCCATTCCGAAGTACACTGCCAGAGGGCAGTGGCAATGGGGCAAAGTGAGAATGGGATCCAGTCATCAAAATAATTACCCTGCTCATTCTCAAATGTCAGAGAGGAGCATGAGCTTTGTAGGCCATGCTGGACTTGGCAATTCCTGGGAAACAATTAGCTCCAGAATAGATGATTTAGCATTTTATCCACACAGAGAATTAATACAGATTATCTTCAGTAGTGCCTCAATTGTGTTGCAATTCATTCTCTAGTTTACTTATACAGAGTTAATTTCTCTGTGTAAACTACCACTGCTACTAAATGTGAATTAAGAACATCACAAAGTACACAGTTTATCCCAGATCTGAGGGGAGAAGAGCCTACATAGGTTTGTTTTCCACCTGATGAATCCTGAGTGCTCTAAAGTAGACAGTTCTTATTCAGGACACTTCATATCTCATTTTTTTTGTCCAGTTAAAACAACCTAAATTATTTCTCTCCAGCTTTATAAACTGGTCAACCAAAACCAGCAACAAAAGAAGATGTCTTGCATGGAAACATCTGTGTGACCTTGCCTTTGTATACCCAGCCAATGTCCCTATCATCCAAAGAAGAATGATGTAACCTGCACAACAAACCCAGAAGAATGCAGTGTTACAGCCACACTGAGCAAACCTCATCTGAGGCCTTAAAATGCATTGCACTTGCAGTGTTTGCTAGCAAAGTCTTTATGCGAGTATGGCAAAATTCAGTTGTAAAGAAGTGAAAATTTGATTTTTGTGCTTGAAAGCAATTCTTGCACCTATGAAAGGTGTGACTAACCTTGCTAGTCATCTGTGGATGGCACCGCTGGAGATGCAGAGAGGCCTTTTAAGCTGATTGTGATGTGTGGGCTTGATCCATTACAATTAGGGTGTCTTCAAAAACAAGGGTAATTGTAGGGGCTCTTTAATTGCAGGACTGAGCCCACATGCTTACAAATAAAGGGGGTGGAGACAAAGAATAAGCAAATTAAGCAAAGAGAATTATACTTTTTTCTGGAATGATTTTTCTATTCCATCCAGATGATTTCTCCTTTTGCATCCATGGCAAACACAACATCCTTTTTGCGTGTGAGATGCATCCTACCCACTTATACACCTGCTCCTCCCTGTCCTCCAGCTTTCCTCACAGAACACACTGGGAAATGCTCTTTTACAGGAATTAATTTTTTCAATGCAAAGATAATACATTCAGAAGAATCCAGAAAGGAAATGAGGGTTCTCCCTCCTTACCCCAGCAGATCCTAACACAAAAGGCTTCTCCTTCAGTGAAGCTAAGCAATATACATCAATGATATCAACAGCTAAAGCAATTCAATAGAATCCAAATCACTGCTGCTACAATTGCTGTTGAAGTACAGAGAAACTGTGCTCTGGACACTACCATTATTTAACTAAGGAGATTTAATTAACTAATAAACAGCCCCAGTGCCAGCAGACAGCATCCATGCCCAGGCAGCTGTCCCTTTTTTCTTCTGGCCCCTTGTGCCATGTGCAGAACACCTGGAGGGGGCTGGGCCACCACTGATGTGCAGGACAGAGGTGGAGATCCCACAGCTGAGGCAGCCGCCTCCTCCGGAGGGCTGGGGAGGCGTGGGACACTCAGCTCAGGGCTTCCTTCCCTGGGGTAAGGTAAGGAGGCTGCTGGGCCACCCTACATTGCATCCGTGCCAGGTGGTGGCAGACCAAGGAGCTGTAACGAGCTCTCTGTGGTTTGCCTTTTCCACTGTATTTCCCCTTCTTTCTCCATGGCATCCCAAAAGTGAAAGTCATCAAAAGCACAAGCCACCATCACAGTTGGAAAAACACTGGTATGCAACTTCAGTAAATATAACTCAGTTGTACCAATAAAATTGAAAACAGAGAAATGACATAAAAAGAGTGTACATTATTTTAAATTGCAATTTTTATATGTTCGCTTTTATTGCCTCACTCTTTAAAATAAATCCAGGACCTGATTTACTTTAATAAAAATTTAATTTCACATCTTGGTTTCAGTTCTGTACTCTTAAATTTATTCTATGGCTAACCTTCTGACAGGACAAGAGCTAGAGCAGCTGGGGAGTTTTACAGTCAGGTTATACTCAAGTCACTGTAATACAGTGGTTAAAAGCAAATTCAAATGTAGCTTCCACTGCAGAGGAATGATTTTTGTCTTTCATTTTTTTCATATGTATTGCTTTGAAAAAGTAGCAAATGGAAATGGAGCCACTTTTTACACCTGGAACTGTTAAACAAATGCATCAACATTTCTCAGTCACATTACAAAGTCAAGAGCAGCAGCAGACAAGAGGCCAAACCCAGAATACACAATACACAAGTGACCCACAGTGGCACCAGAGAAGCCTCCTGCTTTCAGAAGCCTCAGCATACCAAGCAAAATTTGAATTATGCTTCTTTTAACTGAAAATTGCCAAGTGATTTCAGAGCACAAAGGCAAATACCAATTACTTGCCTTGCTCCACAGCTGAGCAGCTGCTGAGCTGAAGCTCATTCAACACACACCAGCCAAGCCGGGCTGGATACACGAGGGCTGGCTGCTTACAAACAAGGGCACAACATGGCTTGCTGAATGATTTCAGAAGCAACTAATAAACTGCACAGAAGTGAATTGCCTCTTTAAGCCATTGGAGGCTCACAGGTCTCGCATTTAAACATTTAAATGCTGTCTCAGGCCATGTGGAACAAGAGCAAAGGCCGGGAGACGCCCAGGGACGCAAGGGGGACCGGGCTGCGCAGAGCCGGGCTCCGGGCTCCCGGGGCTCCCGGCTCCCGGGGCTCCCGAGGCTCCCGAGGCTCCCGGGGCTCCCGGGGCTCCCGGCCCTGGAACACCGGGTGCCCCGGTCCCTCTCTGAGGGCAGGCCTCATGCACCTTCCTCTCGGCCCAGCGAGGGGAGCCCTCGCTGCTCTGCGATCACCTCCGAGCCTCCTGGACCACAGCGCTTCCTCAAGGCACCCTGGCCAGCCAAGAATGGCCCCACTACGGCCCTCCATCCCCGACCCGCACTAGCCATCGGCTCCAAGCCCCCGTGTTACTACCACGGAGGCAGAACCGTCACCAGCATCCTCACAAGAGCGTGCTCTTACCTGGCGGAAGAGTGGCGGCAGCGGTGCTCCGGCGGCCCCGGCCCCACAGCCGCCCCTCACACGGCGCGGAGCGGGCCCAGCTCGGCCTGAGTGCGGGAATCGGGCCCGGTGCCGCACACAGCCGGGACCTGTTGTAGTCATTAGGGATGGGGACACACCGGTGCGAGAGGGCCCAACCGCCTTTCAAACCGCAGCGGGATTTCACCTTGTTCTTTGTTTAACCATCCCCGTCAGAGGAAACAGCTGTGCCCCAGCGCCTGCCAGGACGGGGCAGGGGGACATGGACAACCCTGCCATGGCCAGGGCAGGTGAGATTTGCTCGGGCAGGGCTAGAAATCATGCAAAGAACAAAGCTGCCTCCCTCACGACTAGAATACACAGAGCCAGAGTAAGAAAAGTATATCTGGCATAAAATGGCAGGAGTTTGCAGCTGCAGAAAATGAAAAAGCCCCTTTGAGGCAGCTAAACACTCTGTGTGTCAAACACCCACGCAGCCCAGCCTGGCAGGAGGTCAGTCACCTGGGATGTGACTCCCCAGCCACCTTCCTGGGAAGTCAGCACACACAAATGTCCTGTTTCTAAAGAGTTTACGTGCAAGCCACGAGCAAATCCCATCCTTCAGACTCACAGTAGAAGCACAGCATCATGCTTATGATGACATGAGGTACCAAGATTCAACACAAACATGAGGCTCTGCACGCAGGAAGGAGAGATGCAAACACGACTGCTTCTGTACACTAGTCCCTGAGTTCATAAACCTGCTCAGCTCCCTCTCAGGGAATCTGCATTTAATTCCAGCAGTGGGTACTTGTGCTCTGGCTGCTGACAGTCTTGTTCATTGCTATAGTGTCCCTGCAATTGCTAATTCATCACTAATGTGGCATTCACAAGGTTCCCTACCCAACCACTCACAGCTGGTTTTAACTTTGCTCTGATTGGGCTACAAATGCAGCATATCAGCACGTGGGTTTAGACAAAAGAAAACTAAAGTGACCCTATTGCTCATTTTTCTTCATTCTTTTCTGGAAGGGAGGATCAGCCTATGCTTTCTGCAAAAGCAACAAAGATAATTTTGGTTTTAGTAATGTAAATCATGCAGTGACAGAAGTGAGGAGGAAGGATCCAAAGTGCTGAAGCATGGCTGAGCAGGCAGCCCCCAAAGGCTCAGCTGTAAACACCTACTTAAGCCCTGATATGCAAGGGAGTCTTACATGAACTACTGAAAAGAACAGCAAATAACATTATGTTTTATTTGTGTATGCAGAGCAGCACACAGGTATACAAATGAAGAGATAGTGATTCCCTCTCATCAGCCTTAAAAAAGTAGTAAATTGTAACCAAGGCAGCAGATTTGTTACCATCTGAAATTTATCATTTCTCTATAGCAACCAGGTCCCTTCTGCCTGGCTGTTGCTGCCAGATGTTCATTTCACTGTAATTTAGCCATACACACAAGACACTGGCTTGCACTGCCCTTGCTCTGTTTTCCTCATTAGCAATTCTCTTTGCTTCCTGGTCAGGATTTCGATAGCAGTAAGTCATGCAACAGCCAGGTGAAGTTGTACAAAGAAGTTTTTATTAAGCGTGCTGGTGGGCTGTGCTGCCTGCTGAAGCTTTGCAGAGGGACAGCCTCTGTGTTCCAGGGTGTGAAGCTAAACCTCTGCACTGCACAGGAGGAAGGACCTTCTTGAGAGCCTCTCTCCACTGCCCCTTGGGTAGCTGTCACTCATCTCCTCCTTCTAAAACTGTAACCCGGCTCCCTCAGCCACATGCTGGGTAACACAGATGTACTCCACCCCTGTAAAGCTACAGCGACATCCTCACACATCTTTTCTCTTTGGCCTTGTCTCTCGCCAGTCCCTTTTCACAGCTTCTTCTCAGCAGACTGTTTTCAATGCTGTTCTTTAAAGGCATCTCAGCTCTTAGGAGAAGGCTACCAATCACAATCTGTAATTTTGAGACAACTTCTGCATGAATTAACTGAGCTCTGACACCATTTCAAGCCAGCCAGCAGCTTGTATTCATCATCTTCCTGCACTAGAGTGTGCTAACCTCTAAAACTGAACACAACTGAGAATTTAGGCATAACACAGTTACAAGCCTGAACAGAGAAAGACAAAATCTTTTTTTATTAAAACCTTAATTTAAAAAACCCCACTTCACTGAAAGGACAGTGTTGCCCTGTATTTCTAGAAGCAACAGTACTAAGAAGGTAAATTTGCCTTGTGGCTTACCCGCTTATCAAAGTACTGCATTCAGCTCACCCACATCTTGTTTCTAACATTAGCCAGATTTACTTTCCTTAATAACCAGCTTTTATGGCCCCATCTCGAGATGTATTTACCCAGCTGCTATGTATTTGCTAGGTGAGCATGTGTGTCACTTCATGTTTCAGAAGGGTTTTTAAGCCTCGCCTCTGGGCAGTCAGGATTTCCTGCTCTGCGGCGGCAGGAACAGAGCGAGACAGGAAAGAGCCAGGGCTGCAAGGAGTAAGGTCAGCGGCTGTGTTTGTACCTTCTCATTGCCACCACGGCCTCAGGACCGAGTCTAGTCAAGGGCTGAACTCACCAAATTGCCCTTTCATGTTTTCAGTTATGTGCCAACTTGAGTACGTGACATCAGTGACATTCCTTGTCTTTAAAATACTTTGAGTATCGTTTTGCTGAGGCAGCACTGACTGACGCAGTGGCAGTGCCGGATACCCACGTGCTCGGTGTCCGTGTCACTCACGGGAATAGAGCCAAGCCCTTCCTGAACAGAGCCTGAAATGGGAGCAGAGGTATCACAACCCTGTCTGGAGACCAGCCACTTTACATTTTGCTGCATAGAAGCATTGTGGGAAGTCAGCCACGCTCAGACAAGCCACATGATACTGAACAGCAGAGCTGGGACAATCATTTTATATTCTTCATAATTTAAAAATAGAGTTTTAAAGTATCATTTTTAAACAAAAACATTTTTCACTTATTTCTTAATTTGATCTGAAGTTTTAGAAGCATCAACTTAAACTTTACATGATATTTTACAGTACTACAACAATTATTGTAAAAGCTGCTATGGTCCCCATTTTGGGGGAGGCAATACTACTACATTACTACTACTGTGAAGGTGGGAACTGGCAGAGTGCTACTCAGATATGAATGTTATACTGGAAATTATGAACAGGCAATTGAAATTAAGATTCATTCTGAATCAAAATGAAAGATTCATAAAGTTTCCCATAAAAAGATCAATGCTTTGTTTTTCCAATGTGCAAAACCAAATTCATAAATGAAACATTTCACAGCATTTCAGTAAAGGTACATATTATTGCAATTTGTATCGTTAAATAGTGCAAATAACAGTACAAGTTAAAATATCATAGCTTCATTTTTTAAATGGAATCTTTACTTTCAAACTAATAGCATTAGTATTTTTCAGAGACAGCACAGCAAACATCTTTGATCAGTATTTTTGACCACCTCTGCCCTTTGAGCAAGCCAGACCTTAAAGCTGACACTAAAAAAAGCAGCCACCTGCCAATTCTGGTCTCCATAGAGCGCCTGAGGAAAGACATCAATTTATGTTAAAGGTAATGTGGAATTCAAAGTCAGGGTTGGGACTATAAAACTATAAACAGTGAGCCTGTAGTATTTACACAGCTGTGAGTTCAGATCCAGCTTTTTATAAAATTTATGTATTTCAAACAAAGAGAACACTGATGGGGTCTGGCTGTCATCTGGAGACAAGTATATCATCATCTAAAATCTCCTTCAGATTGAGACTCCCTGGATCCAAGTAAAAATACTGCATTTTAATGCTGTTAATAGAAGGAAAACACAAATAAAATGCTGAATGATGGGGTAGTGTCATTCCTGTGAGCAAGCACACACAAAAAACATTGGATCACACTGAACAATTGTCATAGTTCTACACGGTGAACCATGTCTTTAGTTCTTCTGTCCCCTGCATACTCTGACTTTTGCAGGTTTTTGCAATGTGTTAAGTAAGACTGAATAACACTGCTAACACAAGACCATGCAACATTTCTTTAAAGCAACTTGTGATTTCAGCCAGTTTCATTCAAAAGGCACAAAGCCTTTATAGCAAGGATGCAGGTAACTGAGAAATATTGCTTCAGCTCACAGGTGATGCATTGCTGCACACAGAACTTTAAGAGATTCCAGGATTGTAACAAGGAGGTTTTGCATGACAGATGAGCACAGCAGCAGGAAATGATATACCTATTGCAACAGCTTAATACAACAGGGCTGTGAAATATGGGGAGGCTAAGGAAGACAAGGTCTGCTTCTGTATTATATTGAAAGAACTTTCAAACAGCAGCTGAACATGGTCCCCATTCACCAAAGAGGTGAAATTCTGAACCAAATAGCCTGGTGTTGTTTTGCCCTTCCTTCCCTGAAATTTTCTCTTTCCTTTTGTGGTTTACCTGGGACATAAAAGCAAAGCTCTTATTAGCATACATTTATAAATTCAGTCTCTTCTCTCCCAGCAGGTGCCAAAGCTTTTCTAATAGTTTTCCTTAGGTAAGAGTTCATCACCAAATTAAAATGAAGCAATATGACAAGTTAGTAGAATATATTTGTTTAGTTTCATCACAAAAAAACACATACTGGTTTAGGCCAATTTTTTTTATTAATAATATAAGGTTCTGTAATCTCTTAACATTACAACTGAAGCTTTACAGTTAATCTCACACTAAAATGACAAACACTGTTTGGCTTTATTTGCAGAAAATTAAATTACAACCTTGATAAACATACATTTCCAAGACTGAGAAGCAATTTGTGGTTTCTGGATTTCAGTGCTAATGTATCCCTGCCTTTGAAATTGGTTTCAGTTAATTAACATTGCTACGGAAGAACTATTTGGCCTGGCCTCTGTTCACAGCTGTAAGGCAAAGATGACATCTCTAACTTAACCATTATACTGTAAGTCAAATCAAGACACATTTTTCTTTGACTCTAAGATTTAGATCCTGGATCAGCTTTTAACAGATTTGCTTCTTTTCCCTCCAAACTTTTATAAAGGTCTGTCTAATGTAAACATATTTTACAGTTAAGCCACAGTCACTCTCTGCACCTTTCCTCCTTCAAAGGGAGCAGAAGCTGTGTAATTGGAAGTCATTACAAGCTTAATTAAAACTGCTTGTAACTTACATATGGCCAAAATAGTCAAGCAAATGCAAAAGTTGTGTTATGCATCAGCACTTCAAATCTGCATGGATCAAACTCCATCTCTGAACAGGCTGCAGCTATAGGAAGTGAAGTCTGTAGAAAGTAGAGTGTACAGAAGGAAGAGTGGTGGAAGACTATAGTATTAGAGAAAGTAAGATTTCATTTAAATGGTGAATGAGCTCTGTCTGGGTCTTCTGAACTTGTATTACAATTTTTTCTATTTTCATTAGCAATGTGAAATTAAAGATAGTAATACATAAGTTTTAACTGCAGTTTCAACTAAGCTCTGATCAGTTCGTAAGATAGTATTTAGGAAGACAGCAATATTCATTACATTTGGAGTTAATCTCTTCCTCAGAGCTATCCAGTGACAGTGCTTTGGGACCCTTGTAGCTTGTTATTTCATCTTCCCATAGGACAACTGACATACAGTAAGAATCTTTACTGCATTTTAAATCACTTCAAAAGTCAGTGGCAATTAAAAGGTTAGAGTATAAGGAGTTTTCACCTGTGTAGTTTCAGTACAAAAAAGGATGAGGAAACCATAGTCAGAAAATTAAAAAATGGGAAGGATGCTGTGTTGTACTTTAGTCAAAATTTTAGGAGATCAGTATTACTAAGCTATGACTATCTGTTTGTGCTGTCATTCTGCAAAAAAAGCTTCACATGCTTTCCTTCAAAATTAATTCTTCATAGTTACACAACCTTTCATTGAGGCACATGAACACCCTTCGTATCTACCAGCTCCTGCCACAAGTCATCAGCAGGAGGCCAGGGGTGGGCAGGAGTCACCAGCAAGGTGAGGGAGCCCCTCTGCTCTGCCCCCTGCAGATTCCCTGAGCCAGCCACCTTTGTGTGCTAAGAACACTTAACCACAGTGCGAAGGCTCGGTTTCCCACTACACACCACACCCACTGTTTTGGTTACTGCTGAAATACCATCTCTGGGGACCAGAAAAAACAACACAATGTTATACTGAAATGTTGTGAAATAAAGACCATTCAAAACAAATCCAGCTGCATTAAAATATCACATGAACATTCCCTCTTATGACCTGCACATCATAAAAAAGTTTTCTTTAATTACCTTGACAGCATGCAGTTTAAAGTCATGGTTTGAGTGTCCATGTTTTCCAATCATTTGAATTGTAGCATTGAAATTAATCTTAGAACAAGTTCAGAGTTGTCTGATATGCAGTATTTTTTCAAGCATTTTATACTCTTTTTGGTATATTACCAAAACTGAAAGCTAATTAGAGAGTATTCTAAAATAGTTTAAAAACAAGAATGTGATTTATCATTTTCTCCTCATTAAGGGCACTACCAATACAAAAGGTGTCCAAACTGACACTACAGAGCTGTGATGCAGTTGACTAGAGACAGTGTCCTCAAAGAATAGTCCATATTTTTTCTATCTTATGCATATACATTAATTATCAAAAAGTTGGATAATTTGCTTTAAGAAAGAACCCACCTTAAAAATGGATCATGAGTATTGACAAATATTTTGTTTATTTTACTGATTAAGATTCAAGTTTCAATGTAAAAATGCTTACTCTCACATGATACTGATCAAGAAAATATTTCATTTTCATAAAGTTCAATGGACAATTAAAACTGTGGCTATTTGTGAAGTAAATAAATGATTCATAAAGGCCATAGGAAACTGTACAAAACTTAAATGGGAAATCTCACTTCCAGGATGACAGTAGGTGTCCATTTAAGTCTTTTATTAAACTGTTGTGACTGTTTCAAAAGACAGTGCTGGGCAGTTTAATCTGAATAACTGAAAAAGATATTTTGCATCTGTGCAAAACAAACACAAGGGAACAAAACCCATACACACCAGGACTGAAGTACAGATGAACACAAAATTTTGTTACAAACCTGTTTTCAACATACAGTGAGAAACGTCCATTGTACAAAACTTAGTGACTGACCTACAAGTAGTTTAAGATTATCCCAGCAATGCAAATACAACTCAGAACGGCTCAATTGTGTAAGATTTTCCAGTAGTACTATAGTGAGAGACTACTGAATTTTTAGTGGTTTGACTTACACTGTCTCTTTTGATGAAAGCCTACATTTGTACTCTATTTGCTGGTTACAAGTTTGTTACATACTTAATCCAGTACAGGGAGGTACTCCTTGGTGTTCTCTCATCTGTCTCTTAGCAGCTTTCCTTCAGCAAGAGGCTGGGCTGTGCAGCTGCTCCTGTAGAAAACACTGTAGTCAGTCTTTGTCCTCCTTGCGGGGGATGCTTTGAGTAAGAAACATCTGGCAGTATCCAGCACTGAAAATACTGTCAGCTGTACTGCCTAGCCCAACTTGGAAACCCAAATTTGCATTTCCTGGTTGGTACTCTGTGCCCAGTAGGTTGGAACATTGTTAAGTAAAAGTCCATAAACAGTAACAGTGATGTTTACACTTTATTGGGGGAAGGGAATAGCAAAAATCAATGTAAGTTACTAGTTTTTAAAGTTTAGTCTATGTTATATTTGATTACTGGGATATCAATACAATGAAAGTGGAGGAATTTCAACAGTAATTTTTAATTTTTAGTACATCATTTGTGCAGGGCTTTATAAAAGATTTTTGTTTCCAAAGATGTTATTGGGGTCCACATATTCTTTAACAGATCTCAGCATTCCCAAGCCAACATCAGAGATGCTCTCCTTCATCCAGCGCTTCCGCAATTTGCCTACTGGAAAAACAAAAACAAAGTGTTTCAATATATGGCAGGATTCTAGGAGCCAATCAATCTTGTGACCATGAATGAATAAACACTGTGTGATAAATGCTTTTATTCAAAAATGAGAAATGTTTTGCTTTATTTGATTTATTGAGCCCACCAGACTATCAAGCTCATTAAGCTCAGCATACTCCCAGAGGAAGACTGTGTTCCACACTGTCTACTTTCTTTAGAAACTATGAAATTTAGATGAAGCTTAGGCTGAAATCACATGTTCTATTAAGACAAGGAATGAGTAGTAAGATTTAAAAAGCCACAAACTAATTTTAAATTGCAAACTGTAGAGATTACTAAAAAGCAGAACTCCACATTTCTTGGTTACTTTAAAGTGAAAATATAACTCAATAATCAAGTATTTTTAAACCAGTATTGCGTTAAATAGCAAAAAATTGTTCCTATGAAGAAGGCTTAGTATTTCATTTAAAAACTTCTGTGCTGGCTGGTAATTGCTGAATACCATGACACAAGAGCTTTCTTTCCCATGTAAAAATGGCTATTCATAACATATACCAAATACAAACAAAGCTGAAACAATCTTTTAGGAATTCATTTCACTAAATTCTCACAATAGTCCTGTTAAATGGCCAAGTGTTCACACGCTAATTAACCAAATCATCAACTCTGATTAACAGATCATTCAAAACTGAGGACATTTTATTCGTTAAACACACTCTAGCATTTAACTTGTCAGCCTGAAACACAATCCATTTGTCAGTATGATAAGACATAGTAAAGGTTTGAGAGACAGAAGCTTTAGGAGTATCTGAAGCTAAATTCAAGCTATGTTTTGTGCCCTGTTTCAGGGTAACCATCAAACTGTCATCAGAGTAATAAATTACAGGGACACCTCTGGAGAACAGAGTATATTTATTTATACCTTAAGGAATACGAACCAGTCACAATGCCAACAGAAAAAGCAAATAATGTGAGACAGAATGAAATTTGCAGTTTCCTAGAAAACGACTATTAGCAGCATGTGTGTCAAGATCAAAGATCACAACTGAAGGACAAAAGAATTTGTCATGTGGCTCTATTTTGCAGCCCCAGCTCAAGAAAGAATCCCCATCTGTGAATACTGTGTCACTACAATGTGACTGTCTGAGCACCCTGTCGTGGTTGAATTTTCTCTGTTAAAACTTTAATACTGCTACAAAACACCTGAGCAGTGGATACGGCTTGGCCATCCCCTCAAGTCACTCACACAAGCAGCTGAAGAGCAATGTCATTACTATTCTCAACTGTTATCTGTAATATAGTTTCAGTGAATGGGTTCTGTGGTTATGGACGTAATTGTCCTGAAAAGACTGCAAACAACTGCTCCAACAAGATGGAGCACATTAGAATCACAGCAGGATGCCCAACAGCTAGCGTGCCTGCCTCCTTTACACCTCCAGTAATAATGCAATTCCACAAGGAACTGAACTACTGTCTGAGCAGCACCAAACAGTCGTTGCATATTTAATGAAGTCGCTCACCAAGTGCTGGAAAACAGAAGGTGCTTGGAGTGCATCATTAGTTCTGTCAAAGTGATAATTTACACATCTATCTTGTCAAATTTTCTATGGTTTATACTTCTGCAATAATAAATCTAACATACATCTGATTAGTGAACTGGAAAGAAAAAAAGCTGTACTACAGTTACCAGCAGTACTTCACAAACATGCTCAACAAAAAGATTTTAACCCCTTGATAACAGCAAAGTTGATTCCCTGCTCCTACTGTTCACGTCAATAAAATATAAGCAGAGTTTTCAACTACTTAAGTTTTTACATTAGAGTTAAAAAGCTTTGAGGCAATCTCTCCTAATTCTAAGCTGGTCCATCAGATAAAACAGAAAACAGACCAAGTGAAGGAAAGGCTCTCCGAAAATGAGAGCAGCTCTTAGAAAGGTCATTTACATACTGCTTCACTTCAGGTTAGTGCTGTGCTATACATTTTCTGGTCCTTCTCCTCCACAGGACAACCCAAATGGCTTCAAGGATCAGAAGAGAAAAAGAGGAAGAAAATGCCATAATAGTAAAAGATGTTAGTGTGAACATAAAAATAATTCCAAATGACAAAGTTGCTTACCTGCACTCTAAGCCTAGCTAAAGTACAGTTTTGTGCTCAAGGAAACCTTAACTTCCCTAACAGTAAGATCTCAGTTAAGCTTGATCTTATCAGAGACTACAGAAAACCAACTTCCCATTTCTAGCCTAGAGAAAGTAGACTTTTCAGTTTTAGCTCTACATGATGGCATTTATGTAGAACTGACAGGAGACAGTGCACGAAACCAGAACTGATAGAAGCATCTACCACTTACAGGCCTTCAGCACATTATACTTTTCACAATTAACAAATGAGATCAAAGTCCTGATTCTATATCCTACATCATAACATGATTAACAATGTATTTGCAGTAGCTTAGCACAGCAAGTTACTATTTGTCCACTCAGCTATACACACCACTACATGCACAATGCTTGTGCTCCACCTGGAAACAAACACAGCCCTTCCTTCTTGCATCTTCTTCCTCTGAAGACACTTAATGTTGCATCTGAAGGGAGGATATCAAGAGGATGGACCCAGGCTCTGCTTGGTGATGCCAAGCAAAAGTACAAGAGGCAACAGGCACAGGAAATTCCATCTCAGCATGAGGAATAATTTCTTTACTGTGCAGGTGCCCAAGCACTGGAACAGATTGCCCAGAGAGGGTGTGGAATCTCCCTCACTGAGGTATTCAAGAACCTTCTGGACACAACGCTGTGCAATGTTGCTCTACGATGGTCCTGGTTGAGCAGGGAAATTGGATGAAATGACCCATTGTGGCCCATTGCAACCTTAGCCATTCTGTGATTCAGTGATCTTATGTATCCAAGATGAGGTATGAGACAATCAGTTTTCAGGTTTTACAGGTGGGAAGTTGCCTGTTCCTGATGTGTGCTGAGCAGTCTAACAGTGCCTTAAAACATTCACTGCTAGGAAGCCAGAACCCTCCAACCTAAGCCCAGTCTATTACACTGAGTACAAACCCCACAGCATGGCAGGGAGCCTACTTCTCACAAGGTACTTCAGATCAGAAAGTCAAGGAGCTTGTTCAGTAGCAACTCCAAAGCCAGTCCAACACCAACTTTATTTTTATCTATCATTCTAGTCCCACATGAAAGAGAAATATGTGAACTGTCTAAGTAACTTTTCCCCAGCACTGATATGTGCTGCTCCACGTTGGTTTCATTGGAAAAGTTGTTTATCTTTCCACTGTCCTCTTTCACTTATTCATCTTCAAAAGTGCATCTGGATGGCTACAAAAAGTCTGGCTGCTAAAAATGGAGTGAGCAAACAGCAGGCAGCAATTGGCTTTCTCACTTTTGGAATATGAAGTACCAGGGCACACACAAACAGTTTTGTAAGGAAAGTTTTCATGTAGCTGATTGATTCCAGGAATTACTCTACACCCATGCAGAACAGATTTATAGCACTGTGTGGTCCCAGTGGAAATAGGTTCTGGTGGCACTGCAATGGCTCTGGACTTCCTCTGCTCCAGCCCTTTCAACTTGAACAGTCAGTTACTGCACAACAGCAGCTTTGCACAAGGAGCAGCAGTGACAAGTCCTAAGAAGGATGAGGCTCATCCAGCTGCTGCTCTTCCTGAAGCTAGCTGTCCCTCCAGAAAGCAGCTCCCTGCCCTTCCACACTGCTTAACATGCTAACACCTTCCCAGGGAGAACTCTGCAGTACTGAGAAAGGCCAGTACTGTAAAACATGGCAGCACTGGAGTATATTGGACCAGTGTACACCAAGTCTACCACATAATTAACACCTTAACACCTTGCATATTTTCACTTGGTATCTTAGCAGCTGAAATACTTTCAAGTTCAGTGTTGATAATTCACAAGGTGCTTTCCTTTTTCATTTCTTTTTTGAAAAGGCACTGAAGATGACTATTGTATTAAGACTCTCAGCAGACCAAGAAGGAAAATACAGCTATGTGACTGTACTATTTCACATGAGGTTACTCCATGTCTAACAAATGTATCAGTTCCAACTCATTCTAATGAGCAGAGTAAACTCTAGTATGCTTAACCTAAGGGTATGAGATTTTTTTTTTTTCCCCTGTGTAGGAGAAAAGAATGTGTTCAACTCCCCCTCATAAAAGAACTTTGTAATTTCAGATTTTGTAGTCTGAGTTAATTCTGCAGCGTATATCTTAGCCCACAGCCTCTTAATGCCAAAGAATTGCAATGTGAAGCATGTAATTGAATGCAAATAAGGTGTAAGGTTTGTTTTTTCCTTTGTTTTGTTTTGGAGTTTTGCTTTGGTTTTTAGTGTTGTGGGATTTTTTTCTTATTTTTTGTTTTCCTACACAAACTGTCATCGATTCTATGGCTAACATGTCCAGCCTGGGCTACCTGGTTAACCTTTATTCTAATCAGTTGTCTAGAAAGTAGAAGAAAATTAGCTCTATTATGTTAAGTGGCTAAATGGGGCTATTTTCCTCAGCCCCACAATCTGATAATTGTTTCCTCAAGCAATCAGTTGTAGTTAAAACAGTCCCTCAAAGGGAAGCAATGTATCATTACTTTTAATATTATTCTTTAGGACATGGGTCCTTAGCTTGGTGATATGAAAGGGATCAAGTACAAATCCAACCTTCTCCCTTTCTGATGGTGTGCCCCAAAGGGATTATAGTTATATTTATAAACCAGTCATAAGTACTGCTACTTTCCTCAGCATGTTATTTCATGCTTACAAAACAGGGCATCTTTGATAAAAGAGAAATTCAAGTGTGACACTTCATATGGGTGATTTTAGAGCTTGCCATAAATGATTAGAATAATTATTTATCTGAACTTAAACTTGTATCTACAAGAAATTGTCATTCCTAATGCTGATTTTTAAATGCTAAGTTTCTGAACACTATCTATGACTCTCTAGCAACCTCACATGACTCTCAAATCTAAAGATACCCAGTGCCCAGAAAAGCAGAAGGATCAAAGCTGTGCTTGGAGATGTTCAAGGAACATTTCTGAGCACAGGATACAGTCAAGGCAGGGTGACAACTGTAACGAGGGGTGGGGGGAAGGAAGATTTATCCACAGTAAAGTCCTTCTAAAGCTACTCTTCATGAAGTTAAAAGTCCCATGACTTCAGTTCCCACTGTGCACCTACCTGCAGTTGGTACTTTCCCAGATATAAAGTAATTTTATGCATTTACACAACTCAAACTGTCATATATGACCATTCCTTCACTCAAGGAGTATATGAAGATTGACTTAAGCAGGCTTTGTATTTCCTATAGCCTCAAGTCCCAGACTACATCTGTTTTCTTTGATACACAAACCCAGAGTTAAAATAGCTCCATTTATCACAGTGTGATTGTAGGCAGACAAATCAGCCTGTCTGTTTCCAGATAGTGAAAACAACTGTTATTAATCACAATTACAAGACAAACACCAAAGGAAGCTGCACCAGTATTTTCTTTTACCCCACACAATAGACCAGTCAGTGCTAAGAGAGACAAGGCTTGAAGGTCAGTAAATAAAATGGACAATATTAGGCTAATTTTCAGCACCACATCTACTAAGCACTGGAAAAAATTAATCTTGAGTATTGAACACAATGAACTGCCAGACAAAACCACTCAAAGTGGAAAATATGTATCAGTATCAGGGGCAGTCATGCATACAACAGGAGCATACAAAGTCCAACAGAAACTCAGTTTTCATAGCCGTGAAGTCACAAGGTTCAAGCGTGCAAGGGTTTGAAAATTATATATCTTTTTTTTTTCCTTGTTCAACTCGTGTGGTAAGCAAGGTTTTATATGGTGAGGGCAAATACAGCCAAACGTGTGACAAGCTCCAGCTGCATGTGAGCTGGATGAAATGCAAGTCACAGTAAAATAGAGCTGCACAGCAGGGAAAGCACAAGAGTACATCAAGGGGGTAATTCCACATCCAATGTGTGAGAATTGACCGGTCCACTACACCACCCTACTAAAGACTTAATCAGAGGACTAAAAGAGCATATCAAACAAAAAATACTGAAACCTTTTCATTCATGTTATTACCTACACATCCTTCAATATCCTGATACTACTAAAGCAGAGCCCATTTCAGTTTCCATCACAAAGCAAGATGCCTGAAAGCCCTAGCTAAAATCTTCAAGTCGAGGAAGTCACTGACATGTTTTAAAGCACAGCTTCTGTCCTTTAGTTTTTTCCCCCACATAGAGCTTTTAGTATTAAAAGTTTTTTCTCTACTGGTAAACCACCATTAAACTTTGCTCTTGTATCTGTGGCCAGGCAATGCCCCAAGAGAGCAGAGAGAAGAAATGCATGAAGATAATCTGTTTCAAGAGGGTAGCTGCACAAATCACACTGACTTTACAACAAGTCTTCCTGACATCCATGGTTATAGCATTATATAGGATGCATGCAATCAAATTAGACCATCCGTGTATGTGTGAAAAGCATATGTAAAGCATCAGGTATAGGAAGTATCACTTATATATGACATTGGTTCTTAATATTAAAGCACAAAATACCTTGTGAAGATGCTAGTAACACAGGACAAGTAATCCCCAAACTCCAATAAAGGAAACTAGGTAACTAGAACTTATCAGACAGTGGGCCAGTAAAGTCAACACTTACATAACACCAATTATGCAATAAATGGTCGATTGCAACATAGTTCAGTTTAAAGTCACTGGCTCTTTTATTCAGGGACTTCGCCAAAGTGCTCTGGAATGTGGGCTAACAGCACTCACAAAGCCACAAGGGACACAAAACTGTCTTAAAAGTGTGAAACTCCCATTTGAAGTCTTTGTAATTGAATATATATCTACACAGGGATCAGTAAAAGTTGTTTAAGACAAACTAATCAAACTAGAAAAAGAGAAGTTTCTAGATAAAATGCCAGATCTCCTTCCCTCTCGACCATCCCCCAGTAATTTCAGTTAATGCCATGAAATATTTTCAGAGTTCTACTACAAATTATTTTTAAGTACTCATGAATATTTGGCAGCATGAAAAAGACTAATATATTAGACTGAGAACATTACCTCCATGGTGATGTGAAAGACTTCCTCCATTGGCAAGTATTTCTTCTCTAGCAGCCCTCTAAATTTGAAAGATATGATATTTATTCAACAGTAATTACACAAGAGTTTTGGATTTCATGAAATCCTTTCTATTGCACTCGTACACACAGGTGTATGAAAAGTTTCTGAAATAATTTGGGTACATTATACAGTTAAACATTATAGTTCAAGCCTGCAGATAAAGACAGTAAGAGTCTTCTAAATAAACATTATCAAAGCTAAGACATTTCAAATGGCATCTCTTGTAACAAATGTATTACTCAAGAACAGACTATTCTTGATCACTTTCCCCTTGCCAAAACTTAAATATCCAGTGGCTGGGATGCTCATCTGGAAGACAAGTCTCAATAAAGAAGTCTGAAAAGAGACTTGTCAGAGTGATATCCTTATTCAGATCAGAGTTCAGTCCAGATCTCCAAGATCCTGTTTGAGGCAGTGAGCTACTGTACAACAGACAACCCTTTGTGGCAGAAAACAAAATTTAGTTTTTTATGTTAAGAATGTTCAAGTTGTAGAATCTTCTTTGCCATTCACTTCTGAATAATTAAGAGCGCTTAGAACGTGTAACAATGAAAGCTTTTCTAAGTCTAAGCACCACATGGTCTGTTTTTTTTTCAAAACAGTATTTTTTAGGAATAACATTAATTAATAACATTAATTGCAGCTATGCACTTAAGATATTTTTTTAGTCTGCCACAGAATATATATACTTGTCAGCAAACTCACTTTATTGGGTTAAATTTAGTCACTACAATGGAATATGTGCATCCAGGTCATCACATAAACTAATTCCAGTAAAAGTAATATCTAGGTATAAGCAAAGTTTCATTAAATAAACACTCAAGTATTACATTCTTCACTGCCCTATATGCAACAGCATGGAAACCTCTGAACTTGTAGATAAAACTTTGCATCCACTTGCCAAATTAAAGGGAAATTTCTAAAGAATAAGCATGCGAAGAATGACATCCCAGTTATAAATACTATTTCTCTACAGTCCTATTAGCAATTTTCTGGTGCTGAAGTTTGAGCTAGGAACCAGAAGGTAGGACAAAAAGCAGTTTGCCCATAGTCCTGAGAATTACATCTTGAAGGTAACAAGGGTATTAGTTTCCCCTAACTAGGTAAGTACAGTGTTTCATCAGCCCAAGTGTTACAGCAGAATTACTGCAGAGCTTCTTGGCCAATGCTGAAGCAGCTTACAGCTGGTCTGGCAGAGTGGACTTAGAGCAGTGCTTATCTGGGCCTAACAGAAATGCCATGACACAGAACCATCCCTTATTGTCTACATGCAGCACCATGAGTAAGGCAAGGTCTTGACAGTTTTACCATGCATTATACAGACTGAGTATTAAGCAGAAGAAATAGCTTTGTAAATAATGGAACTAAGGAAAACTAGTTTCCTAAGGATTTGGGATTTAAGGTTTGAAGTTTCTGCCATCCAAGAAACTCCATGTCAAACTCTTCTATACTTCAGTCAGAGCTACTGATTTACTGATATTTAAAACAGTCACTTGACAGTTTTTTCTCTACCTGATGAACTATTAACATGTACCTCTTCTTACTGATCAAAGCTTTACAAACAGACTTTTGAGATCTTTCCTGCAAAACTCAGTACACTTGGCCAATAGGTTCAGAATATAATACAAGTCATCAGCTTTTCCCCCTTTACCTATAATTCATTTGTACATTACCTCTATTTGTTCATAGACATGAATAGGATCACTAATTCCTCTGTAGTTAAAGGCAAAGTAGAAGTAGACACATGCACCTGCATCGTAAGTCTGTGTTACCCTGTTGAAGAGAACTGCATTACAAACAAAGCTTTATGATATTAAGTCAACTACTATGTTACATTATAAAATCTGTAACATTACTTCCTATCTTATTCAAAGGGACAGCATCTTTTTTTAAAAATTTTTATCCTTTTTGCTCCTAATCTGTGAGTGACTCAATGCCATGATTTGGAAAGCTGAAGCTCTTAAGTCATTACACTTGACTCTTGTCCATATAAGCAAGAGTTTAAAGCCTAAGCAAGTGCTACTAATGCCTTCAACTCCTCACTCTTTCATGTTTTCCACTTGCAGGTTCAAGAGGAAGGTCAAGGCTACTAGTATTTGTAATATCATCACTAGATCTCTTACTAAACAAGTATTCAATAAAAAATATTTAGATTATTGCATGGCTTACCTACAGGTGGAAAGAGGAGCAAACTGAACACCCTTTTCTTTGCATTCTCGTACTATCCTTTCCTTTACATTTCTACAAAGGTCCAAAACCCTGCAACAGGAAACACATTAAAATATAAAACTTCAGTATGTGATTTTATATAGCTTCTAAAAAAAAGAACTTCAGTAACCTTTTTAAAAAGCATCATCTACTACAACATAAGAGTATATTCAAAATCAGTGTTAACTGGCTCAAACTTTGCTCTAAGAACAGTCCTCATCAAGACTCTACTGTTTTTTCTGCACTCCTCCTGAACAGCAAGTTTACTCTGAAACAGAGAACCTAAAAGATCTTCTTCATAAGGAAGAGGTGTCAAAAGTGTTTATAAAAAAAAAAAAAGGAGCTTACCTACTTTTATATGTCTTTACTTGCTTAGCAAAACACCCTCAAAGTTTTGGCTCAGTAGATAACAAGTACAGAAGAAATCTTGAGAACTCAAAGGTCTGGCAAACTCTACTAACACCACACTTTTGTATTGCTGCAAGGCCAAAACTGGAGATCCTTCTGCTGGGCACTACTCTGCCAACTTGAAATCCTATAATACTAATATGGCAATGAGCTATTAGAAATTGTGAGAAGCCACACTTGTTCTGCTTTTTTTCTTTTGGTTCTTCTAGGACAGACCCAGGTGCAAACAAAGTGCTAGAGCAACCAAAAGAAATCACTGTTTTTCAAATGATTATTTCTTCAGATGCACATTCTCCCACAAAGGTCTGCAGTGCTATAATTCAGATTAAGAAGTTTTACACACATTTAAAGCTACATTAAAGATTCACAGAACACAAGAGAATTTAACCATTTAGTGAATAAGAAAGTCAGCTCCATATTTTATTCAAGTATCTGCTACCCATAAGAACAAGTTAATCAGTTTATGGAAAGTTACATGGTCCTTATGAGTCAAAGAAGAAAAAGGATTTCAAAGCATTTGCTTTGGTGAGGACAATTTTAAATACTTTCTTGAGTTCTTAAGTAAAAATTCATTGTTTCTGAAACGAGGGAGAGGCAAAACCAATTGGAGACTAAGAAGTTAGCATGCTTCAAAATCTAAAGCTAAAGTAAAAGGAAGATCACTTTCACTTTAAGATTTTCCTCAAATTTCTCCTACACTCTTAGGATATTTTGCCAGTTTTCAAACAGGGGATAGAATTTACAGCTACCACTAAATTCAATAGCAAGGGTATAAGGTTGCCAACTTGAGTCATGAGACTTTGCATTGAATGCTGTAAAGCTTTGATTCAAATCACTTTAGATCCCATTTAAGAGATTCCTGGCTTATCAAATGGACAGGAGCATCCAAAATCACTTCGTTTATTAAACTCTATTGTGGTAAAATGTTTCTCAACCATAGCTAACAGATAAAATACCTTTAGGTAAAGGATCTCAATCTTGGACAAAAGTTACCTTTTCAGATTTCATTTCCCTACATTACTGGAAAAAGAAAAAACTTATTTAAATACACCTAATTTTTTTCATCTTCACTACAGACTAATCTGTTTGAAATACACTGCTGATCCCACACATGTGGCTGCTCATCCCTCACTTCAATTACTGTCACCAATGTCCTGCCTTCTAAACAGGGCAATTTCAAGTCCTAAATTTGTTACAGTAAGCCAATCTAAGACCAAATATTATTGAATGCTTGATACAATGCATTTACAAAATTCTGGTATGTAATTTATCAGCAACTGTAGCAAGAACACCCAGCTGCAAGACTTGAGTATGTCAGGCTGCATCCAATACACCTAAGGCCTAAAATAAGCATCCACACGAGCAAACACAAGTTAGGAACAATTTGAATGAAATTAAGTTTTAAGAAATTCTAAAGAGCAATCAGAGTTTACCTATCCCAAGGAACAGATGTCTCAAACGATTCTCCTATTACGTAATAATCCAGGCCTAGGTCCTAATAAAAAGAGTAAGGGAATTATCAGTGACATTCAGCATCATCATCTGGGATTCCAGTGTATGCTACACAGCTATCAGGTGAACAACTTTTTAGTTCGCAGGAGAAAAACACAAATTCTAATTTAGCAGTAACACCCATATGTCCCAGTGATGTAAGTTTATTATAATGGAAAGAAGGAAGCTCTTAAAAGACAAAGATGACAAACATTTTGATGTCACAGCTACAGTGAGATAACTTGTCAGACTGTCAGTACATCTACACTAATCAAATATTGGTATCACTATAGTACCAGGCCAAGAGTTTCACTGTGCTCATCAGAATAATACCTAGTAAAAATATTTTTTTGCAATGTCGTCGCTGTCTAGATAGAAAAAAGACAAACATCTTCCCATCTTACACACAGCCTGCTGAAATAAAGGGAGATTCAGTGATTGTCCCCAACAAATCAAACACTCAGGATGTGCATATTGTTCTGAAAAATAAAAGAATCTCAAACAGTAAGACTAAAATTCCTAAGAACAGTAGCAGCAGTTTGGACTAAAAGTTTGTTATGGTGGAATTCTGATTTAAACCAGTCATAAGCAGATTGCCAAAGAAGAGTAAAAAGAGAAGGGAACACCTGAGTATTTCAAGTACACTCCAAGTCTCTGATTTCATTCACCCTGTGGATTCTTCAATCTATTCTCCCTACCTTTTTAAGAAGCTACTTTCTTAACAAGAACATAAATTAATGTCTGTACAATGTTTTGCAGATGAAATTCCATGAATAATCACTGCTCAGAAATGGAAGAGATACAACCTCTGGGAGAAGTCTGAGATATCGTCCAAGGCAGCCTGCACTCAGATTTCAGAGAAAGCACCTTCAAAGAAACCCCTCTGTGTTTTGTTACATTCATTAACAGAAGCTGCAGCAGACAGACAGAAGCTGACCTACCCGAAGGTACGCGATGACAAATGTCAGCATGTATCCTCTCTGTCCATTATCTTCTCCTGCTGCCAAGCCACTGCAATTTACAAGAATTCAATTAATTTTCCAACAAATTAGTCACCAGTTTACAAAAATATTTATGAAGTAACTTTGATTATTAAAAATACATGCAAGTTTAGCTGCCTCAGCTGTGTAAAAACAGTTGTTAATAGTAAGGTCTCTTCACTAGAAATCAGAAGTTACTTCAGACCAGACCTTCATTCATTTCTCTTTTCATTCCATAACTTGGAGATGAACTTAACAAAATATTTGATGTGATCTTAAAAAACAAGTCTTCAAAGCTCACAAAAGAGCAGAGAAACACAAGGAGACACAGTATCTCCTGGATATTAATTTACAGGAACATGGGTAATTATATTTCTAAGCAGGTTGAATTTGTGTGCTTTTATGCACACAGGTTGTGAGACCTCAAGACTTTAAATCCCCAAAGCATAAGACATCTGAATGAATTGAAAAAAAGACACAAAAGCCATAGCACTAAAGAAAAAGGAAGCCTTGCTTTCACTATTCTATCACAGATTATTTTGAAAGCATTTGTTTTTAACTATTAGTTTCTAAGAACAAGAAAGGGCTATGCACCTGCAATCAGTCTTCCTACAAACTCCCATAAATCTGAGAGAGGGGTAGGTGTGGAACCACACACCCAGAAGCATAGGATTGAGGAATTTTATACTTTAAAACCATTAAATGGTTTAGCATTTTAAACCAGGTTAAACTATTGAAGACTTCACTAACAGCCTTAACAAAGCAGCACAGACAGCATCACCTTCTAATGGCTCCAACACAGACAAGCACTTATAAAGCATAATAAAAGCATAAAATTCAGAAATTATAGCCTTGAAATGGATAAAATAACACATATGTATATTTGAATAGCTGAAACTACTATCAGCAATAATAGTATAATCCTGACAAATCACAGTTTTAATGATGGTTTTAATCAACCACACTTGATCAAGGCAGAAGGAAAGAAACTGCTTGATCATTACTCACCCTGCCACTCCACTGAGTGCTTTCTGTCCCTGTGTGGGACAGAAAATCACTGCACTTTTCCAACTAAACGAGTTTCTTGTATTCATATGCTCACACAAATTCTGCAAAAATTTAATATCACCCTTATGATTTTCATGTCTCCCTTTCTGTAGTCAAAATCTTGATTAGTATTGCAAAAGGAGCTGCTTCCATGCCTGTAAGTAATTAAAAGGGCTGGTTTCCACTTTAATAACATTCATTCTATACTTAGAAAATATTTTTCTACATAGCAGAAGTTTTTCAGTAAAGTTACCTATGAGTTAGTACAAGTCCTATGTGTCAAAGGGAGAATTCAGTAGCTAATTGACTGCTGCCACTTTAAACTAGTAAATTGAGAACATATCCATACAGTAACCACTACAAAAATATGGCAGGCCAATTTTTTCCTGGACAGTTCATTCCCAGGTTCACACAGAAAATGTTCTTTGAAAAGCATACCCAAACTTGGTGGCAATATCATAGACTTGCTTCTCATGCTGAAGAACCTTCTCTCTGTCACCCTCAAAGAGCAAGGTAGCTACACACAGTATGTTGGGATCAAATCCTTTAAACTGCAAAGACAGACAAACTTTCCATTAGTCACAGTCTATGTCGTAGAATACAAGGAACAGGTTTTTACTTTCCAAATAGAGGGCAGGTGCTCTGGTCAATAAGTGTTGCTGCAATTAAGAGGAATGATTGGGGAAAAAAAAAATTAAAAAATTTCCTCTCAAAACATTTAAGTTTTTCCTTGACAGGACAGGTCAAATTAAATTACAGAAATTATTTGTCACCTCTTTCCTTTTGTTAAAAAGCAGGACAGGCATAACAGCAGTCTACCTATGCTGTAGAAAAAACTCAGGCCTTAAATGCTTTGAGCAATAGAGACATTTATATTAAATCAACTATTCCTATCAGCTCTAGAAGCAGGAAGAAAACTATGACCACTATGAATGCGGAGGGAGAGAAAAACTTCTGGACTATCTCTAAACAGAATATGTATTCCTAACAAAAGAAGTCCCAAGACATGTTATTTCCCACTTCAATAGTCCAAGAAAAAGCAGCAGAAACAACACTAGTCACTGTATTCCAGAAGTATGCCTACTCTTGGAAAATAATGACATTTTCTACATTTGAATATCCATATTGGCTGTAACTCTCTAGTAGTTAGGTAATTTGGAGGGAAAATCAATAATAAAACAAAATATTTAATACAAAAAAACAAGGTGACAACATTTTACCACCAAAGTAGGTTAAAAAGGAATGAATTCCAGAAAGACAAAAAAACTATTTATATGGGAAAATATGCCAAATATCTTGAGAATCTTGCAAAATTCTAGCTCACTGTAATAACAAGGTAGATCATGCCTTGACAAAATCTAGGAAGATAAAAATATAATAGAGTGTGGGCCTCACTCCATCAGTATTCACTGATTATCACTGGTCTGCAAGCTGGACAAACTGGTTCCAGTCTTCCCCTCTCACCAAGTTATTGAGAGACAAGGCACGTTAATCTCTTACACAGGCATGACCAGTGACAACAGCTCCCTTGGAGTAACTCCTCAAACACAATCTCATTTGAATTAAACCACCTTTAGAACCTCAAGTTCTTACATTGTAGTATCAGTTAAACTCAGCTGCATTAGAAGCAGTTTATCAAAACATCTTGAATTTTATGAATAGCATGCAAAATTCAAACCAAGATTTAAAACCCTAAAATTACCTTTGTGATGTAGAACTTTTTCAGTCCGTCCAAAAACGATGTAAAAATGGAAGCAACTTGTGGTTTAAGAGCATGACCTTTGGCAAAAAGCAAAAAAAGGCATATTAAGGCAAACAGTGCTCTTAAGATTCTTACTTCAAGGGGCAAATAAAAAATTGCCTGGTAGTCAAAATTACTAGAATTGCTTGGAGCACTTTGATTATCGAAATAAAAGAGAATTCTCTCTACTCATTTAGAACACGATTTAGGAAAAGGTTTCATTAATTTTTTTAAGAAAGGTTTCATTAATTTTTTGAAGACATATGTACAACTGTGCACAAATATTTGACTAATTAAGGCTGCCTTAGTTAAGATTTCACAAGCCTATGGCACGTGGAAAATCTTTAAGAGAGCACTTCATTAGTTTTTACACCACAAAACTAAGCAAAAATCAGTGACTTTTTTTAGTTATACCAAAACCACTGAAACAGCCAAAAATGGTACAAGTTAGGAGTTAAGCAATTTTTTCCTTAACAGTTATATCACTTGTGTGAAGTTTTCTACATAAAGCTGCTAATTGCTTCCTTAATGACAAACGGGGAACTAAAATTACCAGGATATATAAATGGTGTCTTGGAGCCTGTTAAATTAACATCTCTGCCTCAGGACTGGGTTTAATTGAGATGAAAGCCTTATTACTGTTTGTTCCATTGTTTTCAGTCACAAACAACTTCTGAACTCTCATTACTGCCTCACTTTAGCAGCCTGGCATCTGGCCTACATGCTGTGAGCCCAATTCATAAAAAGTTATGCACCATTTACATGATACTTCCTTCTAAAATACTTCACAAAGCATTTCCTCCTGACTAACACGTGAACTTCACCAACTGACTGCTCTTTTTTCCTCTTAGGCAAAGAGGGAGTCTCTCTGCAGATACAAACCCCAAGCACATTTCAGTAAGCACACAGAAATCATGAAAAGACATTAATTTATTAAAGCACAATCTAAAAAATTATTTAATAATGACTACAATAAAAATCAATATTGACACATCTGATACTATGTTCACAGCTTGCAATTGGTCAAATTGTGCTTCCCAAATAAAAAAAGAAAAAGAAATGCATCTGCCTTTTGTTGGACATGTCTGAGCAGAACAGTGTAACACAAAAGAGTGTCTTGAGCCAGAAGATATCTTCTGCCAAATTTCCTGGAGTTTAAGATGACAGCTTTCCCCAAGAATTGCTCAGAATGATTGCTCTGCATATTTGACAATGTCCTATTTAGGTGTTTGAANGACATTGTCCTATTTAGGTGTTTGAACTAGCTGAAATCCTACAAAATCTTTTCTTTTGTCTCCAGGAATCTTTTGGTAGCTTCACTGACTTTCAATGCTTAAAGCCTAACAGTTTAGATGTACTTGCACACAATTACAGTATCTACAACATCAGATCTTTTTTTAAAAACAGACAGATCACTTTGGACAAATATGCCATTGCCTCTCTCACACCCAGCCAAACATTATGGTACTAGAATGTTTTAAACAAACCTACTACTTCTAAGGAATCTGTGAGATATTTCCATGAAATTTAAAGGAATCAACCCATTTACCTCAAAAATAAGGTGCTGGCATTCTGATTTTTTTTTTCATATAAAACTTCTCATTAATACTCTTAGAAAGAAAATGTTTCAAGTACTATAATTTAAAACNGCCTGTTAAATTAACATCTCTGCCTCAGGACTGGGTTTAATTGAGATGAAAGCCTTATTACTGTTTGTTCCATTGTTTTCAGTCACAAACAACTTCTGAACTCTCATTACTGCCTCACTTTAGCAGCCTGGCATCTGGCCTACATGCTGTGAGCCCAATTCATAAAAAGTTATGCACCATTTACATGATACTTCCTTCTAAAATACTTCACAAAGCATTTCCTCCTGACTAACACGTGAACTTCACCAACTGACTGCTCTTTTTTCCTCTTAGGCAAAGAGGGAGTCTCTCTGCAGATACAAACCCCAAGCACATTTCAGTAAGCACACAGAAATCATGAAAAGACATTAATTTATTAAAGCACAATCTAAAAAATTATTTAATAATGACTACAATAAAAATCAATATTGACACATCTGATACTATGTTCACAGCTTGCAATTGGTCAAATTGTGCTTCCCAAATAAAAAAAGAAAAAGAAATGCATCTGCCTTTTGTTGGACATGTCTGAGCAGAACAGTGTAACACAAAAGAGTGTCTTGAGCCAGAAGATATCTTCTGCCAAATTTCCTGGAGTTTAAGATGACAGCTTTCCCCAAGAATTGCTCAGAATGATTGCTCTGCATATTTGACAATGTCCTATTTAGGTGTTTGAACTAGCTGAAANTTTTAAACAAACCTACTACTTCTAAGGAATCTGTGAGATATTTCCATGAAATTTAAAGGAATCAACCCATTTACCTCAAAAATAAGGTGCTGGCATTCTGATTTTTTTTTTTCATATCAAACTTCTCATTAATACTCTTAGAAAGAAAATGTTTCAAGTACTATAATTTAAAACTAGAATCTCTCTCCTTTACAACAAAACAGAGGAAGTGATTCCAGAATTTCAATCTCACCAATAGACTAAATGTCAAGAAAGGAAACATAGCAGAAAACCCATGTCATTATAGGCAGAGCATGGTTCTTTACTGACTCAAGTAGTTGATAGTGTTTCCTCAGAGACAAAGAGAGGCTTCTGTTTCTGAAACTCACATCATGGCACAGTCTGGAGTTTGAACTTTGGGTTCACCGCCCTCTGTCTAGATTTGAGCAAAGGAATTACTACTCAAAAGCCACTAAAAAACCATTGGAAACAGATGATAGTCCATGATAATCTACATACTTACCAAACTGAAACTGTGCATTGTCAACAAGGCGAATTGATGCAGGAGCACATCTCTTGGAGGCAAAGTTAGGGGAGTAAGGAGAAAGAATAAAAACCTTATGTACACAGTCAGTTTTAAAATTCATTACCATCAAATTTTCATTTTAAAATAGCATATAAGAAAGCACACTTTGATACCAGAGACCTCTGACCATCATCATCATTGAAATGGGGTGACTAAAGCTTGTTTTCACTGGGATAGTAACATCTACTAGGTGTGTCTAGATACAATGCATTGAGAAATATCAGTTTAACCTCAAGCCAACACAATAAAAGTACAAAACCATTGATCTTCAAATTGAGTGTTTTTCTAAAATGGCATCTGTACTAAAGACAGTATACTTGTTTATCACATCAAGCTTATGTTTCTGTGTAATCAGAGATATACACATAATAAAAAATCTACTCAAAAATTTTAATTGTTGAGGGTGACCCTGGCATGCAGCTGAGCACTACACAGCAGCTTACTCAGCCCCCTCCCCAGTGGGCTGGGAAAGAAAAATCAGAGGGGCAAAAGCAGAAAAAACCCATGGGTTGAGATGAGGATAGCTTGGTAAGCAAAATGGGGAAAAAGCCCACAAAAGCACAATGCAAAAAGCAATCAATTACCATCAGCTCACCAATATGCAGCCAATCTTCAAGCAATGGCAATCTCATGAAACCCCCCTCTAGTTTTATTATATGTTATATGGTATCTGCCTTTATTCAATTTGGGTCTGTTGTCCCAAGTATGTACCCTCCCAGTCTCTTACTGCTCCAACACACTTGCTGGTGGCAAGAGAGGGAGAAACAGAAAAAGCCTTGACACTGTGGACACATTGTTTAGCAATAACTTAAAACACTGGTGTGTTAACACTGTTTTGGTTACAAATACAAAAGCTAACACCACACATGCTGCTATAAAAAGAGTTGACTCCCTCCTGGCTAGACCCAGTGCACTCATGCTCTGCTGTCAGACTGCAATCAAAATCTGTACTTGGGTCTAATCTCAATTCTGCACTGTTCAGGAATCTGAAAAACTGTAAGAACAGCTGCCTGCAGTTAGGTAAGTTTCTGTTCATGCATATGCCTACATTGTACAATTGCTGATGGCCACGTCCAGTCACACTGAAATGTACAGCCAGAGGAATATGACAAAGTCTGAATTTGAGGCTAGTCATCATCTAAGCACATGGATATGGAAGTACTGGTCTTTCATTTCATATGACATGTTCATACTTCACAATATCATTAATATGTATTTGGTCACACAAGAGGAAGAAAGAACAGGAATAACTAAGGGAGCTCACCAGGCAGGCAGACAGACAGAATGCTGTAGGAGTGGTTTTAAATGAGACCAACCCACCCACAACCAGCAGGCTGATCATTCTTACATTAAAAAAAAGAACTTTTCAGATGGCAATCATTGTAATTACAACTGAGATTGATGCGAGGGGCAACAGAAGAGTGTAAGTAGTTCAGGATCACGTAAGCAGAGAAACAGCAGCAGCAACAGAAGCTTAGAAATGGAGCAACAATAAGTGGTAAATAGTGTCTCTTTTTTTCCCTCTAACTAAGCCCATAGACAGGGAAAAGACATGAGTTCCTTAACAGATTTTAAATGTTGATCAACCATATAATTAAGCATTCCCAAAAAGTCTGCTTAGGTACCTTTAAAAGGAAGGACAAGCACTAGCAGTAGAAGCACAACAGAAAAACTGGCAAGTGTTGCTGCCTAGCATATACATGTCATTCACATACCAGTTGGAACATCTGGCTTGGAACATTAAGTCATTAATTTAGACCAATCACTAGAAAAAATGTAAAGCTGTGTTTAGTTTGGCATTAAAACTAATGAAATTATTTTCCCAATTCAGGGTACATTCTACCATTCATATATATAATTCAGTATGTTTTGCACAGAGCAAAGCAAAGTTAAGTCAGTGGAGAAAGGGGCCAGCCAGAGTAAGATTTGTCTGGAAGCACAGCCTTGAGGAAAAGTATGACAGAACTTGGATACCTAAGTACTTCACTACCTGAAACCATCTGACTGCACTATTCTCTATTTTAACACTACTGTGTAAACATAATTCCACTTGGAATCTCACCTGTCCGTGTCACTGTGCACATAATTTCTAAATACAAGCCATATCCTTCCATTGCATTCCTTTTGTTCTTTACACTTCAAAGCCATAAATTCAACTGCCTTTGTATGTATACTGCCTTAATATGTATATATATAAGTATTTACATTCCTTTAAACAGTTCTCCTTTTTACACAGTTCTAATTAATCTGAGGGTAAAGTTCTCAGCTGAAGGAGATACAAAACTGAATTTTTCAGGTTGCAATATGAAAATAACTCCCACTGAAACAAGCCATTAAAAGGCTTGTCCACATTTTGGCTCAGAATACCAAGTAAAGTCATAACATGCTCAGCCCTAAACTGAGGGGTCTCCAAAATCCTCATGGACCATATCCCTGCATTTCATGGCCCATACGTGCTTACAAGATTGCTGCCCTGAATTCCTGGTTATCAATTGCCAGAAATACTGAAGCATTAATACACTCCCTACTGCTAGAATCCATGAGTCCTTGAGTGAAGTCAACATGCAGCTTTTCTTTACCTGCTTAGCCACTTCCCTCAAGCAGGCCACTCCTCTCTCAAAGTTGGGGAAGACCACAGAGCCGTACTTCTGGTATTCAGGGACTGGGCGAATCTTTATCGTAACTTCAGTAACCACTCCAAGAGTTCCTTCAGGAGAGGAGAAAAACTGAGATTAACTTCTTCCAACCCAGCCAACTTAACCAGGATGTTAGCAGAATGTTGTAAGTTAGCATAAATCAGAAATCCCAAGAATTCAGTTTGCAGTAGCAGGTGATTTATTCCTCACTTTTAACATGGTGAATTCTTACAAATTATTCTCTAAATCATGCTCTTTGTTACTACACTTGCAGGCTAGATGCTAGTTCATTTAAAGCAGTGTTAAAAACTGCAACTTCACAGTCCTAATTAATGTCTCAATGTTTTACCTTAACACAAGAAATTCATGCCTGTACAGAACCAACCATCTGGAACCAACCAACCAACCACTGGAAGCCACAGAATTAAAGATGCTCAAATCAAGCATTAATAATCAAGCACTACAGAAGCTGTATTAAGGTGCAATATGTGAAATTAATCTGTTTATACCTTCAGATCCCATAATGAAGTGATGGATATCAGGTCCTGTTGACATGCGAGGTACTTGACAGTTTTTTTCTACTATTCCTCTAGGAGTTACCATTTTTATATGAATCACCTGTTTAAACAAAGTGCAATGACTATAAATACTAGTATTAAGCTCAGATTTTTATTATATTTATTTATTTTCCACAAAACACATTAAGTTTGATACAGTTTGGCTTTATAGGTTTTAGACATTTTGTAGGCAACTCCAAGAACCTGAGGACTGCTACCAACCATTATTTTAGCATAGCATGGTTTCCCACACAACAGATTGTTTCCATTCTATGACAAATCCTATCAGCTGGTGGCTACATCCAGGCAATATCAGTTAAAACTCTTTTCTTCACAGTGTTGAACTTCACAGATAGAACTTTATATATAGCAGGATTTTAGTCCAGAATATACATTGTACTACAGAGGAAAAAAGTGAGGGTCTGAACTTTGCTTAAGTTTTGCTTTAGAACTGCTGCTTGATTAATCTACTACAATTCAGTCATGGATTGCTACAGAAATATTTCTACTAAGAGGAAAGACAGAAGTAAGCTTTGTGAAATAGATTGTCAATATAAAAGCTGCCATAAGACTGACACGAGTAGGGCTAGAAGATTATTTTTTAAAAAATATTTTTCAATGTTATTGTTTCCAGCTTTATTTAGTGATGCAGGAATAAAACAGGAACAAACCATTACAAAAGGAAAGCTTAACATCCAAAAGAAAACACACCACAACACTTTAGTCACATGCAACAAAGCCCATATCTGTTATTTTTTAATCTTCTATTCAATTCAATCTTCTACTTTATACCAAGGAAGGGTAGAGTTTCAGCTTTTCTTTAGTGACGCCTTTAAATGAAGCAAATTTACTGTATTTCGGCTAGTGGCTTTAAAACTTCCAAAAGCACAGCTAAGTAATTTTCACTATATGCAATTTACAAACCATTGATTCTGCAGTAGTGGATTTTAGGCAGCTTATATAAAATACTGTTTCAAGACATAAAGTTCCTCAGAAGGTAAACACTTCTTTGAAACATCCTCACTGTGCTATTTTGGAACTCATGAACTGTTCTGAATCAATTTTCAATCCTATTTCCTCCTAATGAAAATTTCAGAAGCTGTTTTAGCCTGAAGTTATGCTTCCATAATAGAGAAGCCTTCTGCTTCACAAATCCCAGTACAAGCAGAACTGTACCATTCAGCAGCACTTCAGGCAGCAGGGGAACAATGACACTTTGCAAGTGCTACTAGTTTTACTTCAACCAGGTCTACTGAATAAAAACTGTGTAGTACCTGCCAGCCTCAGTCACTGATAGTGAAGTGTCACATCTGTGCACAGAACAAACACATCTGAACTATGAGCTTATGAAAAAGCTTGAGGTAACATGGATACATTACCTAGAGTGTGCTGCAGGAAAGAGGGAAAAAATTCACACATGGAAGGGTTATACAAATCATGAGAGAAAGCTGAAAGTTTGAAGCAAAAAAGCAGGCAAAGTCTGAGCAGTGATGATTTATCTTCAATATATCCAATGTATTTGTTACAACAGAAAACGCAGACTTTAAAATTGAAAATATATACTTAAAAGTCAAAAAATTATCTGAGTTAATATAAAGTTGAACTATTTTAATGACTAAAACGGATTCAAGAGTAGAATATTGCCATTCCCAGTCCACTGCTTCCTTCCTCTGGGTTCCTACAGATATGTGGTGGTGCTAAATCTCACCACTGTGCACCCCATGGTCAATTAGATCAGAGTACTGGTTTAAAAAATACTGCTAGCTATGGGCATGTAGGGAGGTGAGGAGCTTGCTTGCTGCCAGAGTTAGACAGTTCAGCTAGACACCTTCAGGTACACACAACAGGTAAGAGAAAACATGGGACTTCTGGAAGTTTGACACTATTATTACACTGGATTAACAGAGAGTCCAAAATGGTAGAAGACATCACCAGAGTCAGGACAGGGTAACAATTCCTTAAACCAGTCTGTGAGTGCTCAAATGGAAATGACTTTTACAGCAGTGATAAGGATTATTAGTACTAATACCAAAAGCAAGGAAAACAAGCATTTTAATCAACATTTGATGCCAAAACTGTATTACACAAAGAACCACAATTTACTCTCCCGCTCTGAGTCATTATGAAAGTTAAATATCTAAACTGAGAAATTATAACAAATATTAAAACTACTTACCAGATCTTCAATGTTTCCATAGATGTTTTTTTTCATGCCTGATGCTCGTGTTGCTACCCACCCTCCTAGTGAACTGAATTCCATGGAGTCTGGTTCATGGCCTGTACAGAAGCCACTTTCTGCAAGCTAAAGAAAAGAAAAAATACATCCTACAGGTCCTGCATTGACTTGGCACTCGAAATTCAATTTTCTATACTTATTTGGTTTGTTTGGGATTTTTTTAAAAAATAAGTATCTTGATCACACACCTGTTTATTCAATTTTTATCTTGGATACGTACATGACATGTAAATTGATTCTGCTTCTACTGGGCATAAATATCACCCTGTAGTACTCCTTCCCTGTATTTTAAAACTGAGAACTCTGCTGTTCAAAACAAGGTGAGAATTCATATACATCTGCAAAAAGTTACAACTTAAATAACTGCCAACTTTGCACAAACACTGCCAATAAATAAGGCACTTAATCTCTTGTTCCTTCTATCCTAATGTGATATGCAGCAGGTCTGCAGAAAATGTGAGCAAATTGCCTGTTCTTAATTCTCTCAAGGAGAGATGTGTTTTAATACACAGCCATCTGGTTTGGCTTCCTGTATGCAACACTGTCAACTGCTTGTGATGCAGATCACGCATTCCTGTACATTAAGTAGTCACTTGTTTCTCATTTTTCTGCATTAACTTGGCTTTGCCATCTGCACAGCACCTGAGGTTGACTGGATGCCCTCAGAATTACAACACCAAAGCTGTCAAACAGCAAGAATTAAAGGCCAAGCAGTCTCACATTAAGGGATAAGTGCATTAGAGCATTTGAGATAATCAGTTTGCACTGACCAACTGATAACAATCATGTTGGACAGCTGTATTTAAGTATACCATGTAACATGGATCATTAACTATGTTCTGGTGTACACAGTGGTTCTAACTTAAAGACTGAAAGTCACTTCTACATCCTGTACAGCAATTCATTTAGCTCATGGTTCTCTCTGTACCACAGGAACTTGTGGCTTTCTAGGTTTACTGGTCATATATTAGGAAGGGTGGGTTCACAACCATTGTATATAATTCTCACCAGCAGCAAGAAAACACACAAGAATTAAGCTAGAATTCAATGATTTGGACAAGATATGAACAATACCTAAGAAAAATATAAAAGAAATACTAGAAACTTCACCAGATAAAAATACCTGTTTTTCCAGATCTTGTCCAACAATGCCAGCTTCTACACAGGCTGTTAAGTTTTTTTCATCTATCCAGAGAATCCGATTCTGTTGAAAAGCCAATCAAAACTAAGAATGAGTGTTTAAGATTTTTATTTCCTTCCCTAATGCTACAGGATCAACATGCTTAGTCATACAATTTACTATTAATACCACTCCAGTTATTACACCAGTGGAAGCTGAGGCTCTTCACTCCCTCAAACTGCTACACAACAGGTTTCAATTTATGAAGTCACCACTACAAGAGACTAACACATATATTTGTCAATTTATACCGGGGGGGGTGTTTACAGAACAAAAAGCAAAAAAGACAGAAAGAATTAAATCATAACTCTTGCAGGAGTCTCCCCCTCACAAAGTGTGGGCTACCTAATTATTCAAAACCAACCACTTTGGCTCCTTCAGTTTCAACACAAACTGCTTAACTGATCCCAGTGCCTACATAAATCACTTTTTATGCAATATAGACCCTACCTATAAGATAAAGACAACCATTAAATGTCTATTAAAATAGTAAAGCTTCAGCAATCATCTTAACTGCTCTGAGACACACACATTTTAACTTTGCTTCCTTTCACCTTAAGCTTCTTATTTTCCCTCTTCGTTAATGATTACAAGAACTGGCTGGTAGTCATCCAAGACACATGAAAGTGGTTTATTTTCTGACTCAATGCTTATTTACATATCTAGCTGACAAAAAAGCAAGATAGTAAGAATTAACCACATTTCCTTGCCACACCCAAACCTGACAGAAGTCAAAGCTATGGGCTGGAAATCAAGGAGTTCAAAGTTCACCACTGTACTTGCTGGATCTCATTCTGCATAGACACCTGAAGAGCTTCCTTCAACATACAACTACCACCTCTGCAGAAAAACAATTTTGTTTAACTGAAGAATCACTGAGTGGAGAAAACAGAGCCAAAATCCAGGTTCTACCACCAAGGCTAAAGGAGTTAATAAGCTCAGCAGGTACTTGGAGGCAGTAGAGCCTTACATCAAAGATACGGAGCTGTTTCTGAAGCATCTCATTACCACATAGCCATAAATCTATCCATTTCAAAAGTACAAAGCTCCTTCATAATGAAAAGATGAAAACTAGCAATAAATTTTACAGAACTTCATTTCTAGACTGCCATAAAGCTATGAACTTCACATTCTCAAGATGTTATCTACACAAAAACCCCAGTTATTTCTTGGAAGCTTATCCTTCAAGTTGATTTGTAGATATTAGGTCACCTTATCAATCTTTGCTTTACATAATTTGAAGGCTGGTGTGAAAACTAGTGAAATTTGCAATAACAACTTCCTCCTAGCCTTTCATTTATCCTCAGATACAAATTCCAATATTGAAGAAGAGTAGCTTTCTCTGAGTTTGATTACTTAAAGCTGCTATAAGGCTTAACAGTGATTTTTTTTTTCTTATTAAATATATACAGATCATATGAAGTAGTACAGGATTAATATCATAAAAACAAACTGAAGGGGTACCAATTTAATCATCATGGTGCTGATTAATATTTCCATTCCTACTTTATTCTGGAAAATAAAGAAATGTCA
>VZTB01011536.1:13525-33548 GCA_013397245.1 Thryothorus ludovicianus | reverse complement strand
CTGTTTTTTTTACTAAAGTACAGAATGTAAAAAAAAAAAAAACAGTTCTTCAATACAAACATTTCACACTACCTCCTAGCATCACATACACCTTTAGAATCCAAAATTGAGACTGCCATTTTTGACAACTGCTCTTGCTGAACATACACGTTCACATTACACTATGGTTACTTGAGTGGTGAATTCATCTGTCAACATTAACTTCAGCTAAATTCAATAATAAATTGACTTCCCCACAAAACGATGGGATTTCACAGACACAACCTGCAGTCCAGACACTAAACAATCATGATTACCATTCATGAGAAAATTCCTCCAATTTCTGTAAAGATGAGTGAAGTCAGAACCAAGAGACAGCTTTCCCCAGACCAGAAAGCACAGGAGTTTAGCAAACAATGGCCTCCCAGCACAGAAGGGAGAAGAAGACATTAAAAACTTACCAGGCCATACAACTATATCAGGAATTCGCTTAAACATTCCTTCCCTGAGTACAAATATCTCATGTAGGCAGTGACCTGGAACACAAACAATAAGTTAACAAGTTCAAACAAGGAAGTGTTGAAAGCAGCACAGTTATACAAACCAAGATCTCTTACCATGAGCTCTGAATACCCTATCTTCTGCATCCTGGGAATATGAGATTTTAGTGGCTCTAAGATCCTGAAGAAATTCTTCATTTACAATGGATGGAGGTACATCATTAACATTTAAGGATGCCTACAATACAAGAAAATAAATTCATGAAAGATAGGTTCACTCCTACAGTATTTCTGTACAACAGAAATAAGAAAAACAGGCTAACACTGACTGATACCCAAATACACCTATTCCAGAACAGAATGACATCAGCTCTCCTTCACATCTTCAAACCACCAATCCAGTTTATCCTACTCTGCACACAAGAAGTTTTATTTTGGTAGCACGTTCTTACCTTTCTCCTGATAAATCAGGAGAAATACAGGAGTTTATGAATGCATACTGAACAAATTATCTCTTTTTAAGACTTCCCAAGGTACCAGAACACATACTAAAGCCACAACACACTGCAAATTCTTGTACTTACAGTTCTGTTTTCACTAACCCACTTCCTCCTGTCATGTCCTGAGAGTTAAATCCAAATTGGACCAAAGCCTAATCAGAAGTCCAATGCTAGGCAAAACTGACTGATATAACATAACTGACTTTAAGAAAACCTCACCTATAAGAAAGATTCCATAAAATTCATGTTGAGTCACAAACATACAGGTGTTTCCAGAAAGCCTCCATCTAAAGTCCTGATCAACACCTTGGAAAGTTGTTCTTCTTTCAAAGAAACTACACAGGACATTTTGACTTACCAACAGACTTTGGATCAAGATTCTCTAAGGGGGAATTCTCAGGGGGAAAACCTCTGCTTAAGATTTTCTAACAGTCCATTCGTCTAAGTTCTTCCAACAGATGTGTCTTGTCTAGCACTATTACAGCTTCTCAAAGAGTAAACACAACCATTGAATTCTCTTTTCTGAATATATTTTGCCAATATATGTCTTAAGATTAAAATCTTAGTATAGTACCAGTTAACAAGCTAACAGTGAGGAAATTGGAGATTAATAATCTCCTATCTGCCACAACAGCAGGAGTCTGTTCTGAATGGGTTGAGTCTAAAAGCTGTGAGAGGTGAAGAAGTATCACTGAAATTATCAGGAAAGTTGTATCACTGTGATGGAGTGTCTACCTTACAAAAACTATGTAAGGTTATGGAGAAATTAAGAGCACTAACAGAAATAATTCAGAAAGAAATAGATGTATGAGGTGTTCATTACTGATAGCTGACACCATTCACAAGTTCAAGTGGATAACCAAAAGTTTGGGTTAGAATTTTCACGTGGAACATATGACATAATGAAAATGCAGTTTTAACAGTGATTTGACTTCTGGAGGAGGCTATGTGCCATTCTGACTTGCTTTAAGGCTAATGCTGTATTTGTTAAAATAAGGCGTCAGACACTAAAAAAAAGCCTTTTCCCTCCAATGTATTCACCTTGTCACCTACAAACACAGAAGCTGAAATGAAGTGTTGTTAGGTGAGAGGCACTCCACTACTCAGACACCTTGATTTTAGGAGCCAGTCAGAGTCAACACAATGTAAATCTGGTCTTGGACTGCTGCTCTTGCTATTCTGCTATTAATGCAATTCACACGGTGCTGTTTGCCAGCCCAAAGAACTCTGATAACAACTCAGGAAACATGAGAAACAAACAAATAGGTACCAAATGAAGAACTTGAAACCATTTGTTTGAAGAAAAACCTTTGCTAGCTGTGTTTACATTATAGCCTTCAAACTCTTGTTTCTTCCATGAAGAAACAATTCCATAGATAGAATTATTTCATATCAAGTTGAACACTAAGTGCCTGAAGATCTTTGTTCTCTATAACATAAACTACTTGACAACTATAACAATTTTTGCAGATAGTTTCAGGCATCTTGATTTTTATAACTCTTCCACAAGTTTAACCTTTTTGTTTTAATATTTAAGATTTAAAAGTTAACACTTATCTAGAAAAATCTTATACACAGTGACAAACAAAAATATACCTTTATTTATTCTCATAGGACTGAAATATTTTCAAATTTGCACCCTGAAAAGCTAGTCAGGAAACCTATGTGAACTAGGTCTAAACTGCTCTGTATGTTAAGTAAGGTCTGAAAAAGAAATAGCACCAACAGATCTTGAAGACCACAGAAGCAGGTGCATTTACTGTTGTTAACTAAAACACAGAAACCACATGCAACAGGGAACCTTCCAATCTTACATGACAGAGGCAGGAAGAGATGGGATAGAAAGACAAATGAACCAAGAGATCACTACCCTACTGCTGTTCCTACATCTGAGCTTCTCCATGCTTAGGTGGTAGCAGAAGGAAAACCAAGCACAGCATGACAACCTAAAATACACCTTGGAGTTGTAACAGATATGAAAATGAGAGACCTGGAGCAGTACTTGAGACTAGCTAGGAGAAGTCCAGGTATACACTGGAGACTCCAAAGAGCCCAATCCCTTATCAAGGTAATCAGCCTGCTTCAGATTTCAAGACCATCAAAATCAGAGGGGCACAACATAAGAACAGTACTCAAGATTGCTGGCAAACATCCTGGGGAGCTGCAAGATGTATCGTGGAATCAAGGTATTATGAAAAAAATCTGTACTTGTCCTTCAATTCTGCTTTGCTCTATCCTTTCTCTGCATGTAAAAAGGAAATAACAGTTCTCAAGGACTGTTCACAGCAAGTTAAAGCAGCTGCCAGTTAAGACCAATTTTGGTCAACAAAAACACATCCAGATGAATTTCCTAAAATATACTGGCAGATGGAGATCCTGTAAGTCACGGCAGATGTCTTGATGAATAGAAAGAAGACTGAAGAAACAATTAAGTTTTCAGGCCCCATGAGACTGCCTGCTTCAAAGAAAATGCAATCTTGAACTCACTTGAGAGGCGAGTACAACCATTACTCAAAGCTGGGTTCTACAGTCACAGTACAAGCACAGCCTGCTTCCAATACTGTTTCAGCAGCTATCCAGTCAGGAACCTGAAGGGATTCTAATAAGGGAACCAGTCTCTTGACTCTGACAGAAGTTACTCTTTCTAAAAAGCAAAGGTATGTATGACTTACAAAACCCAGAACATTCCCAGTGTGTTATTTTTCTGAAAACATTCAGTTCAATCTTGAGTATTCTGGTAGTCAGTTTTCAGCACCCAGATGTGTAAATAAAAATTACTGTCAAATAAGAACTTTGACATCTTTCAATACACCAAAAACACATCACAGTTTAAATTCCCTGTATTTTCTGTCTCTGTTATCATGAATAACATTGATGTTACATAAACAGTTCCCTCTAGGCTAACAGTTTCTACAGTCTTAAAATGCAAGCTACAGGTAGGACAAAAAACTCACTGTGTTGGAAACCTTCATTTCAATAAATGTACTACCAGTCATCCTGAAACCACAAGTCATGCTAAGACATGTAAGGTTTCATATTGTAGTTCTACACAGGTTTTTTTTCCAAAAACTTGGAGATATTAATACACTACATTTAAATCAATGCTGTGCAACAGCTGAGTCATCTTTAACAGTGTGGTCTTGATTATCACCAAGACTAATGTTCAAAGGAACTGGTTCAGCTATTTACTTACTCTAGAGGTAGTTTTGTGCTCCAGACTTGCTCCAAAGGTTTTTTCTATCCATTCCTTAAAAGTTGGTAATACCATACCACCTAATCTGTACCTGAAAAGTCAATATTACATAGGGTCATTTTAAATTAAAAGAATGTATGTCAGATACACTTCTTTCAATTCTATGTACGTACAAACAGAAGTTTTAAATCAAACTCTTTACCTACAAGCCTGCAAGGCTTCTGCACATTTACTTTTCAAGCAACTGTGTATTTCATTGTATGTAACTGTTCTTTAGTTCACACAGAATCAAATCATTTGTCAGCATGGTATCACTTTGCTTTGCCATAAGGCTTTTCAGTCATCCCACCCCACCACTCTTAAGAAAGGTCTCTCCCTTGCAGTAGTGTAGAAAGCAGCACCAGAGCTTACATGCCAGTTACAGATAGAGGAAACACTGCAATGTAAACAGCAGTCTCAGACACACAAACCCATTTCACCTTTCAAGAAAACAGAAACAGTATTAGAGGTTCCCCCTTCATCATAAAAATGCGTCAGAATCCATCAACCACTGCAAAATTATTTCCAGCACAAACTGTTTGGCTAGAATTTAGCCATGTGATAAATGCAGACTTACAGACAAGGGATAGAGGAGCTGGTTTTGACCATGTGCACCACATGTGAAAACACAGAAGGCTGGGGACACACTGAAACAGCTAGAAACTACTACCACTAATTGTATACATATATACACCATCAGCATGTTTATGTGCACAAAAGTATTCCCAGAAGAGAAGATCTTCCTTTGGTATTAAGAACTTTCAGCAGCTTTGGTATTAAGAACTTTCAGAGTCCTTACCACAGTTTTCACTGGGTCACTGCATTAGACCTAACTGGGTCTCCCCTCTAAGACCATTCAGTCACTGTAAATCCAGTTACAACCCTGTCCCTCACAGCTGGTGCAACCAACTCTGCAACTGAGTCACCTGTTACACAGAAAGATCAATTCTTTTCATTTCCTCATATCAGCCACCCCCCAGCTCTTCTACTGGCAAACCCCCTACTCTACTCCTAGAAGTAAAAGGCTACAACCCTAACTCAAGCTAGACTCTTCAGCATGGAAAACAGTGCTCAGTCATTCCTCCTGTGATAGCAGTTACGGTTTCATAATACCCACACAAAGATTATGTGAATTCTGTGAAAAGGAAAGTGCAATGAAAATTTAATGCATTTGCATCAGAAGTTTGCAATGAAGGCAGAGACCCAGGTCAGCTTGGTGTGTTTTCTTCTCCAGACCTACTCCTTAGTACTGCCAAGCTATCACTATAGCTGGTTTGTGAGGGTAACCTTAATCACTTACTCAAAGGACAACTAAAGCAGTCCCAAAACTTTTAAGTCAAGACACAGACAGAAATCACAGCATAGAAGAAGTTAGTTTACTGCAATGCATGTCTGCTCAGGAAGCAAGCTTAGTCTGTATACACTGAGGGTGCAAGAAGCCCCCAAAAACCACCTGCCACAGACACACTCCAAAAAACAACTTTAGTTGCTCAGACTAGCAAGTAACATCTATCTCTGTGGAGGTGGCAGAGTCTATAATAAAAAGATCATTTGACATATGGTCTGTAGGGAAAGTTAACATGACTGTCATAAAGGGGAATCCTGTTCCACTAATCTTTGGAGTTTTATCAGGGTGTAAAAACAGAAAGTGAATAAAAGGGATACAATTAACATGAAATCCCACACTCCTTTATATTCCACAGGTGTTCAACCCAAAAATTATTTAAGAAAATACACTACTACAGTACTAAAGAAAAAGTTCTTCTACAGGCTGAAGGATAAGGTAAGGTCAAGTTAAGAAGCAAAGGGCAGGGTTTATTGATCACACTGATAGGAACTCAGGACCCTAAAAACCTAAGCAGACAAAAATCCATGGAAGTTAGGAAAAATGCAAAAGCCAAAAAAAGAGCATTACTGCATGTTTTGCAGAATCCCACTGGTAGTCAGTATCATGGCATCATCACTGACCACACACAACAGCAGCGCACAGCATCATCTGGGCAGGTGTAAGAAAGAAGACAGTTCATCTCTTTCTGCTGCTCTGTAGAACACTGCTGCATTCACACCTTGAGTGCTGCACACACTTTTTGTCCCTGTCTCCAGAAAGATCCAGTGGAGCTGGAGAGGGTGCAGAGAACAACTAAAGACCAAAGGGCCTTACAAGCAGACTGAAGGGCCCAGGACTCTGCAAGCATGGAGGGAAAATGCACGAGAGGACACGACTGAGCCTCATAAATCAGTAACACAGTAGATAAGCTGAAGAACTATCACCCATCTAGTCCTGCAAAACAGGAGGGATACTTGTTCCAAAACACAAGTACTTTACACAGCCAGAACCATGAACTTGCTGCCACTGGATGCTGCTTAGGCAGGCAGTATGAGCAGACTTGAGCTTATTATTCAAATTTATGGACAACAGACCTTCTGGAGGGTATTGAAAGGATGAGGCATCTACACCACCCATCCAGGTGCTTATTCTCCTATTTTCACTTCAAACACTCTCCTTCTGCCACTGTGGCAAACTATTCCATTTCATACTGCATTGGTGTGGCCCAACAAGGTATTTCTAATGTTATCTCTCAGTTAGAGAAAGTGTGGATGGGGAAAAAAACCACCATCCTATAACAGCAACTGGCACATATCAGGAACGCAGCAGTCAAGCAGCCTTGATGCATCCTCCTGAAAAAAACAGAAGACCTGACCTTTATCTTTTTTCTTGTTTAGTGTGCTTTGATTTTCTGTGCAGCATCTCCCTAAATATTATACAGTGACCTGGCTTATACAAGGCTTTGCATTTTAATTTGGGCCTGAAAATCAAAAAATTAACAACTGAAGTGTTCAAGATCCCAGTTAGGTGTTTGCAGCTTTGATCCAAGCTAATTCATGCAAGTTTACAGCTGCAAAGACTAGGAAGGAATTTTTAGGGAAGACAGAATTTTATTTCTTTTCTCCATTCTTTTGTTTTTAGAAAGTGTATTTTTTCAAACCAGGGAAGAGACTACAAGGTTGCTTTCCACTCAGTAAGAAAAAAACACAAACCAGTAAGATGGCAACAGGTTTAAATTCCACTAGGACAAAATTAAGCGATCCCCAAGTAGACTTTATTTTAATGTTGTTTCAAAAAATATTTCTCAGAAAAACAAGCTTGCTGTATAAAAGGTTAGAGGGCAACAAATCAGAAGAAGTGCCTTAACACAACATACAGTTGAGCAGTTTTTATTTTTAAGTTCAGAGGATGAAGTATCTCCATGCACAGTAGTTAAGAAACTCAAAACAAAGTGGAAATTTAATAAAGCAACTAGCTGATGCTCAAGAGATTCTCAAAACTGCACTGATATGCTGCAGGTTATCTAAAGCTTTAGAACACGGTGCAGATTCTCAGTGTGATTTCATTAACATACAGATTATATCGAGTTACAGAGAAGACTCCCATTAATTTGTCTTTGTAAGATTTTAATAAACATTTCAATAAGCCACACAGTCTATTTTACTATGTCAGACTTCTGTGTAGACTTTGATAAATCTGTTAAACGCAGAATAACCTGTTCTAGGAAATGAAGCAACTTCCTTGCCTTCTTTGAATTAACTGCACTGTGTAGCTTTTAAACTCTTTTCAAATAAACAACTTAATAAGATACTTCATTTATATAAATTTTCAACTTACCTTTTTCCTGTGAATTCTGCTTGACCCTTCTTATTGAAGATGAATTTGGAGTCATTATATCCCCATCCATTCCACTTCAAAAGTTCTTGCCTTAAAGGGAGAAAAATATGTGAGTGACAATATTAGCATATTGCAGATCCAAAATGACTTTCCATTATATGGCTTTGGAAAAAAGTCTTACCAGCAATTCAAGAAATCAAGTACATATCAAAAGTGCATAGCTTAGAGCCAAAAGAAATTCTGAAACCACAACCATTACTCCTTCAGATTGCATCCTATGACTTGAAAGACCAGATGCTCTATAAAAACAACCACCAGCTTAAGTCATTGCACACCGTATTGAATCATAGAATCATTAAGGTTGGGAAAGACTTTTAAGATTATTATGTACAACCTTTCACCAAACACCACCATGCCAACTAAACCACAGCACTAAGTGCCTCACCCAGTCATTTCCTGAACACTTTTAGGGATGGTGACTCCATCACCTCCCTGGGCAGTCTGTTTCAATGTCTGATAGTCCTTCCAGTGAAGGAATTCTCCCTGATGTCCAACCTGAACCTCTCCAGGTGCAGCTTGAGGCCATTTCCTCTCATCCTGTGTTGCCTGTTACCTGGAAGAAGAGGCTGACTCCCACTTGGCTACAGCCTCTTGTCAGGGAGTTGTAGAGTGACAAGGTCAGCCCTGAGCCTCCTCCAGGCTGAACACCCCCAGCTCCCTCAGACCCTGCTCCAGACCCTTCACCAGCTCCAGGGCCCTTCTCTGGACACACTACAGCCCCTCCATGTCTGTCTTCTTGTGAGAAGCCCAGAACTGAACACAGAATTGGAGATGTGGCCTCCTGTGCTGAGAACAGGGGGATGATCACAGCCCTAGTCCTGCTGGCCCCACCATTGCTGACCCAGGCCAGGATGCCTCTGGCCTTCTGAGCCACACACTGGCTCACTCCGGCTGGCTGACCAGCACCTGAAGGTCCTTTTCTGCCCAGCCAATTTCCAGCCACTTTGCCCTCAGCCTGTAGCAGTTGGCACTGAAGGCATTTGTCTGTTTTTCTTCTGTGTAGAGAGAGAGGAGTAGATCACTGGTGATATGGTGATATTTTCCACTTGGCAAGTGTAATACATAAAAGATGCTTGGTTTTCACTCTATACATAAACACCAACATACAAATAGCTAACATCTAAATATTTTCAGAAAAAAAAGACATTTAGCATTTAAATTGATTTTCTTGAGAGAGAATAATGATTTTAGTTGCTTGTCATCACTACTGCAATCTCACAGCATTCTTAACATTCACTTGATGAGGCACTTTGAGACACATTTGGACTGAAAGTCATAAACAACAAAACCTCAAGAAGTGCAAGAGTAACATATCAAATACAACCAGAATGTGACAGTATAAAACTATAAATATATAAAAACCACTCAGAATTGACAAAATACAAGCAGAAAATGGAAATATCCTAAGCACAACCATATCTGAGGATCTCTTAACTATGACAGCCATCAGAACTGTATCAGTGCAAGTATATTTAACACTTAAGAAATACACTAATAGTAATTACACATTAATCACATTTTGCTTTAAAAGTTTGCCATTTATTTACATTACAAATGAAATTACTAACCTAGAAACTGAATTTTAGTTAAAAGAAATGTATCTCAAAGAAGTCTGTCAAAAGATCATTTACCTCCCTGCCCTATATACAGTAAATGTAGCTCTTACTCTTTCACTGCCTAAGAGTAAGATGATTAGGAGTGACCATTTCAAAAAGACCTTGTGATTCAGAGAAAGCACTGCCTCAATCACTCAGCTCCAGCATTATGTGCCAGATAACCGTGTGATGATTGATTACCAAAGGTTTTCATTATAAAGATAATATTAACATGGACTGCTGACATACTATCAGTGTAATTCAACAGACTTGGATTAAACAAAATCTATTTTCTTCAAACTGCCTGTATGCAAGGCTTTAGTTAATCAAATGGAAAAAAACTCATGATCATGTATTTCACTACAATTGTTTGATTCAGACATTTCAACCAGCCTTTGACAAATATGGCACTTAAACTTTATCAGCTACTGAGTACTGAAATGACTATTCAATTTTGTGAAATAGCTAGTCTGTGTGGTTCTTTTACACTGAAGAATCAATTCTAAAATTTCAGCCAAATTAACTGAGCAGAGCTGCCCAGAGATACTGAAGCCCCTTCAGTCGCCTCCTCTCTCTGATCTTTACACATGTAGGGTTCACACAGGAAAGGACAAGGATCCACTCGTATGTCATAGCATGGGACTGCCTGGTGCTATTGAGCTGTTGTGACAGATTATCAAAAAGAGTTCTTAAAACATGTTATGCAGACTTGCCCATTTTTACCCTTATTTCTATGTATGTATATTTACAAATGCTGCACATATTTATACGAAGTTCCACAAAGAAACTAAGTCATACACAATAGAGCTGCTCCCAGCTGAGAAGAAGGTGACACAGAATTGGCCAGCTCAAGTGATTTTTATTTTAAATACATATTCCATCCAAATCCCAATCACTACTACCCTCCTCAAGGGAAGATTTCTCCCTCTGCTGACTAAATGCAGTATTTCTCTATACCTGACCTCTGTAGTTCGTTTAATCCTGTAAAGTTAGAATAGACTTTATATTACTAAGCAAAACTGAGGAAGACTCAAACAGCTTCCCCTCTAAGTAAGAGAAGGAAGTCCTCTTGCAAGGCAGTGCCAGAATAAAAATGCCAACAATGACGCATGAAACAGGCTAGAGAAACTACCTGCAAAGCTGGAGACAATCAGAGCAAGACACAAAAGGCTAGGCCCCAAAGAAACTGGTGACATGAGATAAACTGATAATGGCCAGGTTTGAAACTATCATTAGTCTTGATGTCAATACAAACAGATACTTCCCACAAAATCATGGGGAGGTATTATTAATTAAGGACAAAAAGACAGACTCAGATATGAGGTTTTTCTGCTACACTAACCACATTCCCACCTGCTTGCCTGTTCTAAAGGCCTAATTTCCTAGAACAGTGTTAAACCACCTGGCACTTTGATCAGACTCTAAAATACAGAACAGAGTTCAAGAGCTTTAACTCCTAAGAGTTTATTTTCTGGTTGAACTACTCCTGAGTAAAATTAGGTACACAAAGCTTTACTCTGTCAGATAACATAGCTCCCATCATTGGTGTGATGATAATAATCAAATAAAAATCTAAAATAACTGTTTGCATGTTTGCAGAATAGTTGACCCAAACATCTTGGCTACCTTGTAACACAAAGGCAGGATATTTCACAGCACCCCACATAATGAGCAGTACAATATCTTGTGGCAGGTAAAAACCAGAAGAAACTTAAGCACACAATTTTTATATTCAAAACTATACTGAGCAAGTCTGAGGTTTCTATTTGGAGACAGGAAGGGTTGTTTTTAGAATGAGTCATCTTACAATTATTCTTTCTTTTGTTCCATGACACCAGAGTACTGCCAGTTTAAGAATTGTGGTTTGATTTATATACTGCAGTTTCTAGCACTTCATGCCTATACTCTACGAACAAGTCAGAGGAAATACTACATATGGCTTCCTAAAAAAGTGAAGCATAAAGAGGCCAGATTTTAAAAGAAAGGCTGATCAGTCAGCTCTGAATTGTAAATCACACAGCCAGCAGGAAGACCAAGGTGTTCAGATCTTCTTTTTACCACCTGAAAGGTACGTTCTTTAAGCAAGAACAGGTGAACCTCAAGACTCAAGAGAATTACCCTCAGCAGAGAGGAAAGCAGAACTCATCCAGAGGAGATCTCCAAGCCTCTCTGACTACAGAGGTAATGTCATATAATTCAAGACTGAACTTTTTGGAAGAGTGTTACATATTAGTCGACATACTACTCAGCCTAGGAGCAGGCAGCTCTGCCAGATGAAGCCAGGGCAGTCTGCTGCTCTGCCCTGTCTGGCTCAAGAAAGGGAAATACACTGTAACACACACTGCCTCTGCACTTTCTTGTCTTTCCAGCATTTGGAAATCAAAACTGTAATTTAACTGCAAGAAACAGAAGGCAAGCAAGGAAAAAAAGTCTTTTAAGTGTTGTAACAGCATTCCTCCCTTGGCATTTTTATACTGCCCTAGCATAGCATTTTTTTTACAGTCACCATTCTTAGAAAACACTTTCACATCCTACCTGCAACAGAGCATTCCCACTGCCCTCTAATGTCCTGGTGCAGCAATCAGAGCTGCCTGCCAGATTAGCATCATGCACCTTGGCTCTTGAGAATGATCCGAGCTGCAACTGAGCAATCAATGCAGCCTTCTACATTTCCCACATTTTTCACTCCCAGTATCTCAGTATTAAGAAAATATCATATGCCAGATAATAGAATATAAAGGGCAGAAAGGACTGCTGACCATTTGCAGACTTAAGCACACATTAAGATCTTCCTCCTTATAAAAGTGCCCTTTGTCCCCAACGCTGTCTCTGAGGACTTCAGCTACCTGTTGATCTGCAATTAGTATGTACCATCATTATGCCTAAACTGTTACAAATTATGTATCTGCTAACACAATATTTGTAACATCTGAAACAAAACTACCTACAGTAATAATATACTACAGTAATAAACTACTACAGTAATAGCTTCTACTCTCACTCTTCAAAAATTCAAGGATGTGGTTGTAAATATTAAAATAATTCAAGAAAACCCCAAAACTGAATACCTTGTATAATATCTGAATACATTAAAATACGTTAGGAAGTTTCAGGTTGGAAAAAAAAAAAGCTGCTCACTTTGACTTAGTCAAGTGACATGTTCATGCTACACATGTTGTCTATGTAGCAAGATATAATTTACACACCCTTCTGGTTTTCTTCCCAGACTTCTTTCCAAGAATATATAGCCAAGACTCTCACCAACATTTGACATTATTCTCACTTTAAACTAAATGTTATTCAGTATTGTACCCAAACTGTCTTATTTAAAGACAACACCTTTCCTATTCAGTACATTGGCTTCAACAAAATATCAAGCTCATTAACTATCTCATTTTTGACAGAAATGTGGAATATTTTAGTCAGAAATAGTAGAAATTGACCAGTATACTTTCTTGTCTTCTAAATTAAATGATAGAAATTCACTACTGAAATAAACAAAGTCGTATAAATCAAACCTTACTTAAGATTTTTAATGTGTATGTTTCTAAATGCACTCATGAAATTATACTGCCTCAAAGAAAACAAGTCACCATGGAAGCAGTGACAATAGATTAACACAGTGTGACTAGTTTAAGTGAATTTAAATACTCCACTTTTATTACAATGCCCAACACTAAAATACTAGTTTGACTCACTGAATAAGGATTTTTGCAGTCAGGGGGCAGGAGGGTGGCCTCTGGCCCACCAGCTGAACAAGTGCTCCTGAAGAATCCAGTCACTCAGCTGGGCAAGCAGAGGCCTTTGGACTACACTATTTCAACAAACTGTGCCTGCCAGCATTGTTCAGATCTCAGGTTTTAGTGACTGGCACAATGACTGGATGAAACAGTTCTCATCTCTCCCTTAGGAAGCTGAAGGATGAGCACAGAATCTCCCCCAGATAGCCAAGGCTTCTTTGAAGAAGCAAGATGAATGTGCACTTCAATCCAGCTGGAGAGACGTGACTCGGGTAAAGCAAAGCCCAGACACTCCCATCAATTTCCTCACAAAAACCACCGACACTGTCAACTCAATCACCAGAGGATGCTCAGCATTAAAATCACATAAAATATTCACAGGCACTTCTGCTGCACAATGGAAGAAGCAGCAGATTCCTGGAAATCAGTTTAAAGTGGCAGTTTTAAGGGCTACCACACGGGCTCAAGCACCAGTATTTCCCTAACGTAACACAGTCTTGCAAGTTGTAGAGTTCTTGCAAAACTGGGTGTGTGGGTGCAGTAATACGGAGGCAGTATTATGGTGGTAAGGTGTTACAAGAAGACATTACCCAAGAACAACCCCTCAATGCCTAGCTCAGCTGGACTTTGGGTTACCAATGCAGCCCTCTAGCTGGGAATTCAGAACCCTTTCCACAAGTGGTATCAGAAGATCGCTCTCCCTTTTCCTCTCCCCTGGAGCAGTGTCTCTCTTCAGATTATACAGTCACACTTCTCAACCAAGCAACACTACAGAGTGCTTCTGAAGCCAGTAGTAAATTAGCATCAGGTGTCTGAAATAAAGAAAGAACATGCAGCCCAAGGAATTGTTTCAAAAACTGCTTTGTGAAAGCGTCATTTATTTGGAGAGGAATGCCATGCTGCAGGCAGAGAGTATCTGCTGTTTGTCATTCTTATACTTCTTCCCTCTTGGAAGACCTTCCCTGCAGCAAACCTAATATAATCGTTCTCAAGTTTGAAGTCAAATAGCACCTGTTTTATAACCTTAGACACATTCAGGTTCTGTAGCCCACACTTTCAGCTAAGCCCCTGCAGCTGCACACCTAATACAACAACACAAACCTGAGCTCATAATTACAGCTTAAACCTACAGTAAGCAGCAAATGCAGACAACCAGATTTTAGGTATAAGACATCAAGGGTTCAAAAACAAGGTGCTTTTCTTTAAACTATTTTGATAAAACAAGTGTTTACCTTCCTTACACACATTCTTAGCCTTCACTGTTTCGTTACTTTTCATTTCACCACACTGTAATAAGCAAAGCCCCAAGGAATAAGGAAGTTATTTACTACAGAAGAACACTAGAGAAACACTAAAGTCAATTGTGACCAATTAAAGATCAAAGAAAGACAAGACACTACAATGATTCTTCTCAGTAGACACTTGGCCAAACGATGATTATGCAGCAGAATACTTTACTTGAAGCTCTCTCTATTCCACCAACTATTTCAGCTGACACCAGTTTCACTTTCATCTTTGAAGACACTGCTCTACTACAAAATGCACACACATGGCTACTTCCAGGCAATAAATGAGACAGCACAAAGAGATCAGTCCTTTGAGAAGTATTTTCTGAAAGCTTGCAAAACCAGGAAATCTGCTTTGCTGTCTTTCAGGAAATGACTTAATGAAGGAATCAACTGTCTGCCATTTTTCTGTGTAAGTTCAGTTCCTGGACACCTTTTTACCCATTCCATAGAGAATCTTTTAGCATGTTTTGTAGCAAATACCTCACGGCTCAAGAAAACTTTCTGGCCTACCAACCACGATGGTGTTGCACAAAACAGCCCAGTTTTGGATACTACAACACTACAGAGGTATTAGGCTTGTCCATCACATTCAACCTGCAAGTATTTTCAGTACTCCACATTATTTAGTTTCTACAAAGAGGTACAGTAACACTTCAGGAAAGTCTAGTTGACTGCAGTCTGCTACACTGCTGATCTCCTTACTCCGCTTCAGCTCAAAGTAGCTTCTAGTCCAAGTAATTACTTTAGTCTATTGCATTATCAGATTATTCTAATTCTATTCAGTTTAAATAAACACATCAAGTTTAACTAAACAGCAATATACACACTCGTTTTCTTGTACATAACAGTTCAGATCTCGGTAGATATCAAGCAGCTGATCTACAAAAGTCTTTCAGTTTTTGCCATAAACTGCTACTTGCTTTCTTATAATAATTTATATAGAGCTTCACATATTAAACACTTCACACTTTCATCTAGGTTCTTTTGTTTAGTAAAATTTAGCTAATGAATATATCCAGTTTGGCTTACTTGGTATCAAATGATCTAACAATTACTTAATAGATTTCCCACATTTCATCTTCCTGACATGCAATGACTTGGAGCTAAGTGTTAGACAAGAATTGCTGTCACATATGAAGTCACTTTTACCATCAGATTATGACACTTTTTTCATGTTAACGTTTCATGAGAGAATCTTCTTTATCTGTTCCTCAAGTATTAACTCGGACTAACGATTAATTGCTTTGATGCAATCACAGAACCTCCCCGTGAACTGCCACACCTTTCTCAACGCAACAGGTTCTTACTCTTTGGATTTCTTAAGACTGGTGAAGTGGCACCAGTCCTTTCCTTCTTCCTTTTTCATCACCTTAAACTCAGAAGTCAGCTACACCAGGATACAGCTTAGCACCACGTGTTGCTTGAACATTTTTCTATTAAGGATGAAGTCTTTATTATAAAGAGTGCTCTGAGTATTAGGGGCAAGATACAAAACCTCTCTGAAGACACTTGTTATATTCAAGTAGTACCAATTCTTTAGGAGTTAATCTATGCTGCTGCATAATAACATCATAATCGTTAGCAGCAAGATTTGCAAATGTATATGAAGAAGGTACAGCAACATTAACACATTACCCTGAACAACCCGCCTGTGAACTCAACACACAGCACTCAGCTCACTACACACTCATGCCTTTGTTTACCCTGTGTAACAGGATGTCCACAATAATTAAAAGATATTCACAAGCCCCTCTTCATCCCCTAGGAAAGCAGCTTCTCCACAGAGAGATAGGATAATCAGGAGATCCTGTCCTGCTTTCTGTTGCTCCAGGACAGAATAAGTTTCAAGCCTACAAGCTACTGAGTCAACATTTAGTTAAACTAAATCAATTATCCCTTTCAACAAAGACTAAATTGTTGAAAGTCTGATTTGAGTAAGTTACACTACACAAGGTATTTTGATAAGATCCGCATCAGTGCATGCTGCATCACTGAGGCACTCTTACTTTCTAGCACACGTAGCAGCTCCTCTGGTACAATTCTGTACTACCTGACTGCTTCCAAAGCAGTACAAGTTGAACATTTCATGCATACACAGTTATTCTGAAGATTAAGTAAGTTTTTAACTCAAGTCTCACCAGCAAAGAAAGCTTACCAGTCAACAAAAGACAACAGCATAACATAAAAGGACAGGAAAAGTAATTTCAAGGCAGAGTTATTTTCCAGCTCAGTTGTTATACCAACATCCCTATCATCCTCTTAAGGCTTCAACACACATTGTGTAACTATGATTCCATCTTTCACTGCAACATTCAATTAAAATATTACATTCAACTCAGGAATGCCACCGAGAAATAACATCTCTGTTCTCTTACAGTACCTAAGATCTCCCTCAAGAGGATACTCAGACAAATAGATAGTTGCTTGTCTTTTGAGGAATTTTACCATCTCAATAACTATAACTTGAAAAAGTAGAAAGTGTATTACAATCCTTAAACACATGACTATCCCAATGTATTGCTCAGTCTTCCAAGGCATTTTTATTTGGAAACAAGAAGAAGTGGATGAGACCCACAGACTTTCAGTGACGTACTCTCCATCCTCCCCTTGCTGGTGAGAAATGATGTCTGGATAAGATCTTTAACAGTTTGATCATTGAAATATCAACAAGAAAGCCATGTTTCCAGAGGCCACTGTCTACAGACTGTTAGAAAAGCACCAGAAAAAAAAATTATGTGATCACAGACCTGAAGTACTACAAAGGGCTTTTTTCGTCAAAGAAAGCCATTTACTTTCAAAAGAAATGCAACATGAGGAAAGCACACCTAGATCTGCTAAAGTAGTGTCTACAGCTTTGCTACTATTTCAAACACTACAGGAAAGATGCAAAAGGTATAAAGAAAAGAATTTTGCTTAAGGTTCTTCTGATTACAGCTTTGCTAGGAAAAATTAAAGAAACACTTCAAGAGAGGCAGAAGAGCTGAATCAGCATTCAACAGACTACAAGCAAACAGCACCCAGCTTTGGATTGCCCTAATATTACCAATAAAAGGCATGCATTATCTCTAGGCCAATTATTTTTACTAGATTTTCCCATCAACCTTCTTGGCCTCACAAATAAAAATCAGCTCCAGATTAGCTGGGAGTCACTAGAACAAGACCCAGGCATTCATCACTTGCCCCATCCAAATCAGTGTAGGCAACAGAACTTTCTCCTCCATCACTCCAAAACCTGGGTATCATCCTCAACCAAGATCCTTGTATCTCAGCTATCTCAAACATCAGAATTTTCACATGCAGCATCTTACCTGTGTTTCAACCATATCTTAGATGTTCAGACAGAAACTTAAGACAGAGATAAAGCTCCCTTTAAGTTTTTCTTGTTTCTACATATACAAAAAGGCTGGGTTCTAAGTACAGCAAGGAAGTTGCACCTCTGATGAAGAACAAGCCAAGCTTTCCAGCAGCTCCCTTATACCACCCCCAGCAAATTTTTATTCTGAGTCCAGATCAAGTTATTTACAGTAAAAGTACTAATCCATTACAATCCTATAGCAAATCCTAATAGGGGTGAGCAATGTCAATAACTTGTAGAAGTACAGGTGTTAAGTTCCCCAAGCCTGTGTTTCCACAGAGAAAGAAGCTATCTTTCAGGTCACAGGCATCTTCACATCATCTCCTGCTCTTCACAGATGCAATAACTGGCTGCAGAAATTATACAGCAATCCATTTAAAATAAATCCCTGAAAAATAGCCAAACTGGTATTTTTTCAGAAACAGTGACTTCTTCCAAGATTCAAACCAAACAAAAACTCAATATGGAAGGCAACAACTTCAGAACAACACGTTTATCCCAGCGAGCTGCACTGTTTTACACATCTCCTACACAAGCACCAAATTCCCCTCAATGAGAAGTAAAAGCTTTCAAAGCTGTTCACATCTGACTGTATGTGCATGACATCCCACTCCTCCCAAGACAGGTAAGTTCAGCTTGCAATAAATTGCCTGTTAGGAGAATCCAGCCTGTTCCTTGCTCTCTTTTTGAAGAGGTTGAGAGCAATGCATGGGCTGAATGGATTTTCCTCAAAGGGGGAACAGTTCTTCTTCTCACTGCTTGCCCAGTCTGCCTCTGGACTGCTCCCAGCTCAAGAGAGAACAGGAGTTTGTCTACAACCTTAGGCTTAAAATGCTCCTATAAGATAACAAGCCAACACACATGCAGAAAATCCACATCTGAGAAAGGGGGAGCAATAAAAGGAAGTCACAAAACTTAAACAAGTCCACTCTAGCAGAAAGGGGGGCCTCATCATAATAAGTTACATGGAACTACATAATGGTATTATAATTATAGCATTTTTTTAAAAATCTGGAAGAAAAGCAAATCTAACAGCCTGTGAAACAACTTTGAACTAGGGAATTTCTCTTCCCTTGGTATCAAGACACCAAGAGTCAGAAAAAGTAGCTCATAGCTCTGAAATTATTCATTTCTAAGAAGGCTTTNACTCCTCCCAAGACAGGTAAGTTCAGCTTGCAATAAATTGCCTGTTAGGAGAATCCAGCCTGTTCCTTGCTCTCTTTTTGAAGAGGTTGAGAGCAATGCATGGGCTGAATGGATTTTCCTCAAAGGGGGAACAGTTCTTCTTCTCACTGCTTGCCCAGTCTGCCTCTGGACTGCTCCCAGCTCAAGAGAGAACAGGAGTTTGTCTACAACCTTAGGCTTAAAATGCTCCTATAAGATAACAAGCCAACACACATGCAGAAAATCCACATCTGAGAAAGGGGGAGCAATAAAAGGAAGTCACAAAACTTAAACAAGTCCACTCCAGCAGAAAGGGGGGCCTCATCATAATAAGTTATATGGAACTACATAACGGTATTATAATTATAGCATTTTTTTAAAAATCTAGAAGAAAAAGAAATCCAACAGCCTGTGAAACAACTTTAAATAAGGAATTTCTCTTCCCTCGGTATCAAGACACCAAGAGTCAGGAAAAGTAGCTCACAGCTCTAAAATTATTCATTTCTAAGAAGGCTTTGTTAGAGCCTAATGTATGAGCACACTCTGCCAGTATTCACATCAGTTGAAGGTTTCTGGGAACAGAGGACTGAGAGACCAGACACAGCCCTCGCTGTTCACACGTGCTGCATTCCTCATGAGAGCAGCCTCAAAGTATTTTACAGAAACAAAACTCTCCATCACATCTAAAGATGTGATTAAGATGACCATGAACAACTTTCCATTTGAACATCACCCCTCTTATTACAGAAACGGGTAAGAGGCTGAAGACCACCTTCTTTGGGTTTCCTCCAGTCCCCACAGCGGTGAACGGCTTCAGCACAGCACCCGCGACCGGCACCTGCCCCAGCGCGCTCCCCGCCGGAGCCCCGCTGCTCCCGCACAGCCCCCGCGGGGCCTCCCCGGGCCCGGCCGGCGGGAGAGCGCAGCGCGGCCCGGCCCGGCCCC
>VZTB01011536.1:0-13372 GCA_013397245.1 Thryothorus ludovicianus | reverse complement strand
CCGGAGCCCCGGCCCGGCTCCGCGCGTCCTGCCCGGCCCCGGCAGCGCTGGCCTCGGCGGGAAACCAGAGACGCCGAGAACAGGCGTTTATTGAAGGTTTCCTGCCGACGGTGCTGTAACTACAGCCCCTCTGGCTCGCTGAACAAACTTGGGAGAACACAAAGGTGGCCTTTAGAGATGAGGATTGCCTAAGTTAATGATGAAATGCTAATTAATGGCAATAGCATAGGCGGGTTAGTTAAGAAATAGGTCGGTGAGGTGGCAGATAATCCTGCAGGTGTTGCAAATTTTATCATCGCTGTTGATAGGGACCCGAGGCCCTGGTGAGTGCAGGGCTGCTGAGCCCGGCGCCTCTCTCTGCCCGGCTGTGCTGGGAGGGAGGATCCAGGTCCGGTGATCTGCTCCCTCTCTAAACCCGCACCACGAAACGAGCCTGACCGACTGCTGGGAATGCATCCCCTTCTATAGCCGGGAGAGCCGTCATTGGGGCAACCCTTGCAAAAGCTGACAATCCTGACTCTGTTTGGGCCCTGTGGGAACATCGGGGATTCACTTTGGAGCATCACTTTGAAGAGGGAGAGGAACTGGGATTTAAGGGGAATACAGATTTGATACCGACCCCAGGTGCTTTCTGCTATGAATTTGCCTTGGTGCACCAGAATACTTTGAATTTCCACTCAGGAAAGAATATGAAAACTGGAAACATTTTAAAATAGAACAGATGAGGATTTTTTCCATCAGGGAATGAAAACAACTGAGTCCCTTACAAAGACTAAGGAAGATAGGTTATCAGTCTTCAAATATGTAAAAGATTGCTATGAAGTGAGAGGAAGCAATCAATCTGCCCTTCCTGTCCCAGCTAGGTTAGTGAGAAGTAATGAGCTCAAACTGCAAGATAAAATTTCAGTATTAACATTAGACTACTTTCTAATGGCAGTGAAAATGAAAAACTCTTGTAGTCTGCCTAACTAGAGAACAAAGGCACCTTCATTAGACAGCGTTAAGAACAGACAACATACATCTATCAGACATATCATTATAAGCAGTTCTGCTCAGGGCAAGGTGATGACCTGCTCAGATTAATTCCAACTTTTCCTCTGTGACATGAAGTATCTCTTCAGAACCACTGTTGAAGCCTACTCAGAACCTGCTTTCATGATTGGCTTTTGCCTCTGACTGGCACTGACCAGCTTTTTGGAAGCCCTGAAGTGGATTGCTGGGATTTATGCTATGACTGATACTTTCATAATGATAGGTTGTCTGTTAATGTGGATCTATTTGTTCAGTTCTTCCTCAGATGCTTGTTGCGTATGTGAAATAAAATGCCATGGAAATTGAAAAAGCTCTTAACCCTTTTTCAAACCTGTTTCTCCCATGACACTTCAACATGGTACCTTTCCATTAACCAAGTGATTTGCAGGAAGTTCTCTGGGGAGCAGGATGTGCTGCACAAGCACAAGCTCAATTCCTTACCTCACATGCAGTATTGGTGCTTCCTTGAGTCATAGTTCATACATAAACCAAGGATAACAGTATCTCCCTAGAGAGACTGGTCTGAAAATAAATACACTATGGACTGTGTGACAATGTAGGACCAACCCCAGTTAATGCCTACTGAGGAGAAGCAGTCCATAGAAGCCACCCAGGTGTTATTACTGTTTGTTTTGCTTCTGTTCTCACCATTGTTAATTGATTTTATGCCTTTTGTGTACTTTGTCTAGAAAATAGTCTGCAATTTTCCTGGGGCAGTGATTACACTAGTTGCAATGGGCTCTTAGCCTTAAGTTAGGTTTCTGGTATTAGTGCAACATAAACAGCTGTTGTGGCAGTTTGTTAGTTTGGTTATGGAGTTAAATTTTCCCCCGTGAATAATTTGTGTACAAGTTTCTGGATTAACTCATGCATATCCACATTTAGCTGGCTGCTGCTGCGGAGGCAGTCTGTAGGGAACAAACATGAGTCTCGACAGAATTTCCTTTCACACTGTTTACTGAAGTTCTGGCTATAGCTGGGGGGACTTTCAGTCACAGTTACCTAAAACTTTCCACACTGCTGAACACTGCCAAAGAGATACTAAATCCCCTGTAGTAGGCTTCAGATTTTCCTAGAATGTTTCCTTGTATCACAATCACTTGTAAGGAACAGTAATGCGCCCATTGGTAATTTATTTGATCCTAATTGTAGAGCTTCACAGTAAAAAATTGACCTCAGCTGGAATCTGATAAGTAATATTTGTCACCACTTCACATCTTATTTCTCAAAAAAGTTCCAAATTAGTTTTTAAGTATGTGTGTGACTGAAGATTTAACTGGGGATTCTGGAGACATGGTGGTACAATTTGGAAACTATTGAGAGCCTTGTCATTTGCAAAGCAGAGGAATAGCTAAGTCACACCTCGGTTTTGTTCAAGAGACATATTTTTTTACAATAAGAATGCTAAGTTCCTACCAGAGCTCTGCATGCAATCCCTGCTTCCCTAGGAAGGATGGCAATCTTCATAAAAAGCAGCAGTAACATAAAGTGCTGTCAGATTGTGAGGTCACTGTTTCTCATTTGCCTTTAGTGAACCACTGGCATGTTTTCAAAAACTATATCTAATTTAACCATATAATTCATTCTGATTAGTAATAGTGCTGAGAAGAAAACTTAGGGAACACGATTTTGAAAGTAATATGTTGTGACACCGAAGAGAAATTATATCAGTAAAAATACCAGCAGATCTACAGTGCAGTATTTGGAAGAATTCTAACTGTTGTTGAGCCAGAGCAGCAGCCTTTGCCATTCCATGAGCTGTCCTTCCTATAAAACTGAGTGCATCTGTGAGATGCCAGCTCAGTGTGACACATCATGTCATCAAAGCCTGCATTTCCAGAATTCTGCACATGGGCATGTTCAAGAAACAGTTTTCAAGCCAGTTTACAGTGTAATACAGAATAAAGTGCTGAAGTATTTCTAACTTCCAGCGAGGTCTTCATACCAAGGTGTCTCAGGGTTCCATTACGCAGTGGTCCCATGGGAGGCACGGAGGGAACACGCTCTCAGGACAAACACTACACTATCAGACAACCTGCACACAGGCTGTGCAAAGAAAGTCTCCTGAAAAAGCTTCTTGCCTTGGGTGGAGTTCTGCAACAGGTTGTAGAGGATCACCTAATAGAGCATGAGAGCCCCTGAGATGTAGGTATCAGATGAGAAAATTAATTGATGGGAAGTAGTAATTGTACATACACCTGGGAGAAAAGGTAAAGTACAGTATTCAACCTAAACTGTAGTGAGAATTCTGAAACATTTCAAAGAAGTTTTATTGAAACATGAGAAAGTTCCTAGTCCTGGCAGGAAGTGCAGTGCTGTAGTACATGTCTTTGCTATTTCTTTACTGACTAGCTAGCAGAAAAAGTTGTGGGATTCGTTTTGTTAATTTTTCATTTTAAAGTGACACAGCTTTGATCTACAATTCCTAATTCACCTCACTGCTTCTGAAGGCAACAGAAGAACATTATTATAATACTAGGTTTTGAGAAAATAGGTATAAAGAAGCCTTTGCTTTCTAGAAAAATGAAAAAGTAGAAACTAATTTTTTTAAGACTCTTCATTTCGTAGTGCTCCTTGCAGGTTTTAAACAGAAGGAAACACCTATTGAATAAGGTGTGTTCCAGATATTCTTGCTTTCTCCAGTTCAACCACTATTAAGATGTGATTGACACTAATGTATTAGAACACCTTTTTGTTCTGTACCCCTGTACAAAAAGACACCGCCTACAGAAGAGGTTAGGTTTTGTCTGCCCTAGGTTTCAGATGGGTGTGGGACATGCACAGCTGAATCATGGACTCAGAAGAAGCTGTTGAGGCAATAAAAGGGGGAAAAAGGCATAAGACCTTGTGATAACCTCTGGATTAGTCATTTTTTCACCAGAGGGGAAAAAAAGACCCAAAAAAACAAGCCTACACACATTCATGAACATGTCCTTCAACACCAACTAATTCATGCTCTGGGAGTGTAGTTTAGGGTATGATGTTGTCTGGGTGAAAATAGGACGGCGGACGGAGACGAGAGATCTCTATAAGCTGAATCCTAAAACTTAATTTTTATTACAAAAGGTAGGGGCGAAGCTTGGACCCAGCTTAGAGCTGCTTGCAGCAGCTCTGAGCTGGCCCACGTGGGGGAGGAGGAAAGGCTGAGGGACAAAAGGCCCAGGTGAGGGAGGACAAAGCGAGAGAGGGGAAGATAAGAGGTAAGGGAGTTAAGAGGCAGGAGGTAAGAGGCAAGAGAGTAAGAGAAGTCAGAGCGTAAGAGAAGAGAAAGTAAGAGAAGTAAGAGAGGAGAGAGGTTAGAAAGTAAGAGAGGAGAGAGCAAGAGACCTAAGCTAAAGTTACAATGCAATACATCTTTTTCTATGTTGAATATTCTAAATTCCACTAACCAATCTCCTGTAACATACAAATTCTACAGTATTTGCATACAGCCAATAAGAATCCTTACATTAACATACCTATCACCAACCAGAGGGTCTTACATATCAAACAAGGGGATTAGTCATCCCGGACATACCAGCTTTTCAGGTATTTATCAACTAGGGTTTTGGTATGTCGAAGGCTGCCTTCATTTCAATTCCATTCACAGTTTCCACATTTTTAAAATCTTCCGTGAGGCAATCACATTCACAGGGCTTTCCTGTTCCATCCTTCCCTACATGGGAGGAGTTTTATTGATATGGAGTGGGCCAACAAGTTTTCCTGAAGTAGCCAGTTTCTCTAAGACCTATTTAGGCATTGTGTCACTTTTATAATGTCAGCAGAGTCCCTGGGAAAAGGCTCTGCATCCATCTATCCATCAATCCATCCATCCACTACTGGCTTACAGCACTGTGAGCTCAGCTTGTTGGCCTTGGTGACACAGAAGAGGAAAGGCCCAGGTCTCAGAGCTTAGAGCTATGAAGGAGCCTGCAGGATCTCAATCCAGGATCAGCCTGGTTTTGAAAGGTTACACAAGGATAGGAATGATAATAGGGAAACAATTATAAGAGAGAGCATGGACCATGAATGAAACCTCCAATTTAGGGATCTTCTACCAAAGGCTGACCTTTTTATATAGAAAAGGTTAGTGGGCAGTATTTAACTCTTTAAACATAAAAAAATGCAGATGTTTTTGGTGATCAACTCTCTCCTGTTAAAGAGAGAAAGTGTAAAAGGAGCTCAACTATTTCAGCTTTCAGTCAACAAGACAATCTGAAAGCTTAGAAATGCTAGAACTTAAAAGTAAGTCTGTATCTTAACAAGGTATGATCACTGAGAATTAAATACTAGGTCCCTGTCCAGAGTGTATTTAAAAATGCATATAGACTCCTCAGTGAACTGTAAGCCTTCCACTGGTGCTCCAAAGCAGAGTTATTAGTGATACATTTTTACTATCGCTGTACTTAATAACTCCAGACCTGAATTTTCTGTATACCAATTTTTCATGGAAGAAAAATACTTTCTAAATTGTTAGCTGTATGCGTGGATAAGTTTGTGCATCCCTCTGTTCAAAGCTGGCAAAGCTGTTTGCCTCTGCAAACTGAATGAGATGCATCTCTGTTTCTTCTGATTTCTTCTGGTAGTCAAACCAGTTGTGCTCTGTCACTGGTAGCAATAGTGGCAGGTGTGTTTATCACAGACCTTCCAGGTGCACAGTGAACTCATTTCACCTTCTTTATTCTACTGTAGCGACAGTCCTGCTGCATCCAAAAGGGGAAGAGAGACAAGCTTCATACAAAACTCTGCATAGAAATGCATAGCCCTGCCCAATTTCAGCCCTTCCACAGTCTATATCAAAAGCTTGTCAAGAGAAAAAGCTTTCATATTTACTTTTTGAGGCAATTCTGCAAAACCAAACATAGTTACCACATATGTCCTCTCATGGCATGGTCAGTGAAATTAAGCATAATTTGACATTTACAGACAGCTTTCAAGATGAATATCCCAAAGTAGGTCAAGTGCACACTCTTTTTTTACTGCCCCAAGATTTTCTCCACTTCTCCTTTCTTATGAGAGCTGTCAGTTAAAGTGAAATGTAGCTGCTCAGCATGACAAGGGAGCTTCTGTAGCAACTATTTGCCTCTAAACTTTCCTGCCTGTTGCAACTCCTGTACACCTGCATTTTTTCTTGGTGACATTATCTCATGACTATTCTCAGTTCTCCATACTGGAATACAGATTATATTACAGCATTTTGTTAAAATATCCAGTCTAATCATGTAGTTTGATGCATTAAATCTTTTACATTAAAATTCTCCCAGTCTGCTGCAATTTCTCAGAATTTAAAGGAGAAAGAAGAAATTACGTAATAATGACATTTTCTTAATTCTGTATTTTGCTTGTTCATATCCCTAGACATATTGGTTCTAATAACTATTGCTACTCCTAAGGGTATATAACATATAAACTGTATTGGGAAAGAGAATGTTGCTTGTGTTTTACTTAGAAACTCAATCCTTGTATATCCCTTGGAGAAGATTAGAAGTATGACAAGAGCTCTACAATTTCTGGGTGAGAACAGCATCTCAGGAGGAGGCTAAATACAAGGGTATGAAGAGGGCTGATTGTGCTTGAATGCAGTTTAAGTTAGTTGAATTTTTACTTGCTTAATTAAAATATTAAAGAGGTGTTGATGTAAAGCCTAGTGTATTTGTACAGTTCTTGTCTGAATCTTGTTACAGGGTTCTTTACTGCTGGAATAGGGACATTTATCAGATAACTTGGAGAATTGTTTGACATATTTCTGTTAAAATTCTAACACTTAACTATTGTAGCTGACTCACAAAAACCCTTTCCTGGATCAGATAGCAAGGAAGCTTAAGAAACAAATCAGCTATTGCAAATTCTTGGAGTTTAAAGAGAAGGAACATTTTCTTCTAGTGCTTATTACATTTTAAGACAATTCCCTAAGTATGCTCTGGGGAATACTAAGGCATGCAACATCAGACACACAATTGAGCAATGTGGTTGTGTAAACATCATGTTTGGGACAGGCAGGGTGTTTGAATAGACCATGCAAAGACTGTTCCCAAATGGAAGCTGACAAATAATTATGGGACTCTTTAAAAGGAACAAAACACACCTGAGGTGTTTGATTGTACTTCTAGGATTCCCTTCACATAGTGCCATTGGTTTGATCACTTTTCATGTGAAACAATGTCTTTTCCCTTGCTTAAAAGAATAGGTTTTCATGATCTTGAGGGAACCAGTTGTCAAAACAGAATAAAACATCTACACCTTAGATTAAGTCTATTGCAATAATATCATGTTACTTGATAATTATTTCCCACACAGCAGTAAAATTGTCCTGTAAAGGTAGTTACTAATGGAAAATCAAGATTATATTACTAATAAGTGGCAATTCTATTAAACCTCTGAATTTCCAGGTGCTTTGTGAAAATGGAAGGCAGTTTACAACTATTCTGAGGCATCTGTATTTGTTCTGATATATGCAGACACCCATATACTTTTTATAAATCAGATGCATAGTCTTTTAACACACAGCTAAGAGTGGAGACTATCACTGTCATGTAAGGTCTGATGGGTAAATGGGTTAGGCTGAGTCCTGATGTTCTGCAGATTTGCAGTTTATGCACTAAACTACTTTAAGATATGCTTACCCAAATAGCCACTTTCTCCCATCCCCTGAACTTGTATCTTTTTTTCAGCCCTGAGTGATATTCAGTTCTTTCTTAGTCTGTTCCCCCAAAATTTCCTGAAATTCCTTCTAATTTGGCTCAAATTCCCTCTGTATTGCCAAAGCAGAGGTGCTCTTCCTGTATGTACTGAAGAAATGTAGGGGTTTAATACAATTAATTTTGAGAGACTTGCTTCAGAATGAAGACATTTAGGAACACATGAAAGATGAGAACAGATTAGATGAGAGTCAGTGGACAGACACACATGGTGATATTGGGCATTTAGTGGTCCCTTCATGTGCTGTGCCAAGAGGGGATTGAGCACCCTAAGCAATTACAGGACAAGATAATGGAGGAAAACTAAACATTTAGAAATGCCATTTTTGAGCTTGCCACAGAAAGCTTTGTCAGGAGACTGCCAATGCCATGAACATACCATATTCTGTTTCCTTGTACCAGGTCTCTTTTGTACTTCTGTTGCTCAAGGAATGGAGAAATGGGAAGGAGGAATTGCAGTCAGCGAAAGAGGAACCGGAGTCACAGAGCTGTGAACAGGGAACTTCAACACAAGCTGGTGAGCACCATCCACCACGTGGTGTTGCACTGGTGGCCAACCACAACAAAAAAGTAGTGATTTAATGGTTTACAGGCAGCTAAATTATCATTATGCCAGTACTAGACCATTTGCATTTTGTTTGGGGCAGAAGCACGCAGCTTCCATAACTTATTCTCATTTTCCTTGGAACTGGATCTAAGTTGTTCAGTTCTGCCCCTTCTGAGATCAAAAAAACAAAAGGAGGAGACAGTCTGAATTCTGAATAATGAGATCAGGTAGTAAATCAAGAAAGTTTGAACAAATGTAGCTAATTCTGTCATTATGTGAAACAAAACAAATGTTGATTCAACTCTAGGCTGGGGCAGTCAAAGGTAGCTCAACAGAATATTTGAATGAGTAAAAGCAACATTTCTGCTCAGATGCAAATCTGTTGCTGTTTTTAAAACACGGTTTTAACATCAGAATGCTGGTGGAAAGGATTGATTTTCAGGATTTTTCAAATTACAGCACAGTATATTAAGAGAAATGAGAGGCAATTTATCTGAATATGCAAGGCCATAAACTGGAGCAGTTCAGCAGCTGCTCCACAGGCAGCTAAACTGTCTTTGTGATGAGAGAGAGACCCTCCTGGAGAAGAGCAAAGTGGACATTCATGGGTAGGAACCACTAAAAAGCATCATTACCTATAAGTAAGCAAACAGTACTAAAGCAGACAGAACAGTGAGAGTCACTCGCAGGCAGCCTGTCTGTCTGTCTCCCTTTCCTTTTTGGAAATACTGGTCATTAATTGATTTTAACTTTTTAAAATGTTGTTTCCTTCCTGATGATGATGTGATTTGAATTCATGTGCATATTTGATTTTCACCATGTAGAAGTATAATTAAGTATATACAACTAATGACTGGCATCAGGTTATCCTGTGGAATTTGCAGCAGCAGGGCACCTTAAATGCTCCTGCTGCTGCTGCCTTGCCAGACCTGAGGACTCCAGTCTCGGGCACTGTCAAGCCAATGCTGTTCTCCAGTGCTTTGTTTCAATAGAGAAATGTGGCACATACAAGGGACAACAAAGGTAGCTCCTTTTTTTGAAGAACACAAAATAGATTAAGCTGGTCTCAGCTGAAAAGGATGCCATCAATTTAGACAGCAGCTTGCTCTTTCAGCTGAAAACACGGGAAATGGAGCAGCACAAATGGGTGAACTGCTTGATTCTCCAAAATATTTGTGAGATAATTAATCTCTGCTGCTTGCTTTGTTTGATAGGGGACCAGCTTACTGCTCCATTACATGCAGTGATGTCGCTGAAGAAGGTAGGCATTTTCAAATGAGAGAAAACCAGAATTTATTTTCTCTTTAACACAACATTCTTTGTGTGTTGAGTAGTGAAAAAACAAGCTGTCCTTGTGTTCATGGCTCCTCAGCACTGCAGCACTGGAAGTTTAGGGGCAAAGGAACAGTTGTAAAACAGAAAGTGGGGGCAAAGAAAGCAGTGCCAGACTTTGAGGGAGAAAGTACTACTGTAAATATACCTAATGACTAGGCATAAAAAGAGATCCTAAGTGATTCCTCATGCCCATGTGAGCTGAAAGCAGCTCGGTGAGAAACCTCAGGGCAATCATTCCCAAGCTTGCTGGAACATCAAGACTGGAATAATAGTGTTGGCTCCCCTGCTAGAGCACTCCCTCCTGGCCTATGGATGCACTCACTAGTTTTAAGAGGGCATTTAAGGAAAATAGTACAACCTTGTGACTGAAGAAAGAATAAAACCATGATAATAAATTCAGCAGAGGGAGGGTTAGAGAATTGAGACATTTATCAGGACAATTATCTTTCTGTCACAATGGCAGCACTTGCTTGGACATCTAGGTACAAAGCAGATTGGGCCAAGAGCATTAAAACTGCCTTACTCCAATTAAAATATTAAGTTTCAGCTGGAATGGAGAGCATGACTCCTGATACATGGGAAAGCAAGACAGAGCTAAAATGTCTGTTCTTGAGCCCCTAATTTGAGTTCTTTTTCTCTGTTTGATTTTTTCCTTAAATGTCTAGGAATAATTTCTGTCTTATGCCTCCAGTAAGATGGTTAAATTCCTCATTTAGTGCTCAGTACATTATTCAAATTCTCCAACTCTCAGAGCAGAAGGCACTGCTTTTGGGTCTTCAGTGGCTTTTAGGGAAAGCTTTTTAGCAATTATTTTGTAATCAACTGAATTGTGAATTTATATATCAGCAAAGTATCTTCTAAACACTTTTGTTATAGTATCTAAATACATTTTACTGCAGCTTCTAAGCAGTTTCTAAAAGCCATTAAAAATTGAAAAGGAAAAATTATTTACCTCAGATTTATTTTCTGGGTGATACTGTGTATCTCAGATTTGTCAAGTGTTCCTGCCTTCCATAGCTCTGACTTGCCTCGTATGGCATTGTTGGCTGTGTTACAATAGGCAAACTTGATCCTTATGCCTTGTCAATCTCACTTGAGATTTGAGTCAGATATGTTTTGACTGGGTTTAAAAGAAAATATTTCCAAATTTGGGATTTTTTTCTATCAGCCCTTGATTTCTCACTCCATCTTACCTTGTACATTGCTTCCAAGACTCTTCAGAATGTACCAAGTGTTGGAACGAGACTCCAGAGCCAGCTGCACGAGCATCCCTCAGACTTCTGGAGTGCTGACCTGTAATGAGCTGATTTGAATCAGTGCCTCTGTGGCCAGTTTTGTCCTCAGCCCTGCAAATCCCTGCAGAAGGTCCCAGCGCAGGGCCAGCAGTGAGTCCTGGAGTCCCCAGCTACCACAGATCCCCAACTCACCTCCTGAAACACAGAAGCTGAAGCTGGACCCTGAGACCTGCTGACGTCTTTTCATTTGACCTACCACATCTAGGGACAGCAATTATCTTTTGTAACCAGCATCTCTGTGTGAAGGCCATTTGAAATCCCATGATACTGACTTCTGATATAAGGAGATCTAGAAAGCTGGGCAGGATGGATTAACAAGACATTTTCTGATTTAGGCTGTGATTTAGTCACAGCCCAAATGTGTCATTGGCAAAAGACTGGGACTGTTTGTGACCTTTGCTTCCAAATGCACCAAAGCCCAGCCTTCCTTTTACCCAGCAGATGGCCAACTGCTCTTGCTAACAGAAAATAAACCTAGAGCACAGGCTTCCACACTAATGTTTATAGCCCTGCAGATGGACACTTTAAAGGAAAGGCAGCTTTGTTAAAACATAAAACAAAAACCTATGAAACTTTAAATTCAAGACCTGTTATTTTGTGCTCAGTGGTAGAACGCCTTCAGACAAGTATGCTTGAGTAATGAAGTACATGCAAGGCCTCTGGGAAAGGTAGTGTGTGCTCTAGGGATAGTTCACTTCTACCAGGAGGGCCAAAGACTGCAATATCAGACATTGTAGGCTTTGTACCCCTGGACAAGCGTAGAAATATTAAGCTTAATTACAGGATAAAATATAAAGAAATGGTTTGAAATTTTGTTCAGTGTTCTATCCACCCTTCCCTGATGCTGTTCTTTCTTTGAGTATTCTTTGATCTCTCAAGGACACTGCTGGTCTAGCTACACACAGTGGTTGCAATTTTGCCTAATGCTTGTGACTTCAGGTGGTAAGAGGGTACTCTTAGATGGGAATGCGAAGGTCTAAACTTGAGCTAATATTTTCTCCAAAGTTCACACTTAGGATTCACCCAGCATCTCAGACATGGTACTGCAGCATGTAGTAACTCATCCAGAAGGGACAGGTTCAATTCACATACTTAGAATTACCCCTAATATTTTGTCTCCCAATGTCAACTTCTGCTGGTAGGTAGTTATCAAAATGGGACAGCTGATGGACAGGCATCTTCTAGCATTAGTGAAGGTCTCACAGTGACAAAATGAATGAGCTAATGGAAAGCAAACTGGAAATGGAAACAACAAACTTTCATCCATTGCTAGGACATTATGCAGTCTAACACAGTATGGCAGCTGTTGGCAGACACTCAAAAGCTGGAGCATGGGGTGCCTGAGAAGCTTGGACTGACCAGTCACAGGCTGTGTCAGCCAACATCTCCAGGAACTGAGGACACAAAAGACATCAGTTCTCCTCCCAGACCTGCTCTGTTTGCAGAAGTTTTCCCTCTTCTGCTTTTCCCATAACTATTACAGCCAGTGCTATTCAGTCACCAGGGAGGTGAATGCACACCCCATCAAAGGTTACAGCAGAAGAGAGATTACAGAAAACAGTTTCCTGCTTAATTTCACATACCTTCTGGTAGTATTGGAGTTACTGTTTTATCATTCCTCATATGTAGCCAATTAGCTTTTTCTATCTGAAAATCTCTTGGATAATAACACAGCAAAGGATATAAAGTAAGGAAGTATGACTCTGCTAGAAAACCAAGAAAACTGGCAGGAATCCTTTGGGCAGATAAAGTAAATAAAATAGCATTAACAATCTTAGCAAAGCATTCCAGATTTTGAAATGACAAAGCCCTTTTCAATAAGCTTTCTGCGTTGCTTAAACACTGTGTTGTGCAAACAGTTTTATGTTCTCCTGTTACTGAGCAGGAGGTTATGTAACCAGGCTGCAGTACACACGTTGCTTTTTGAAGACAAGTCCATAAAGCAGTAAAGTATTATAAAAGTATTGTTACAGAAGCAAAAGCTCCTTCAAGTCATTATAACTGCTCATGTCACAAGAAAGGGAGGTTCTTTCAACTCTGTGTCATTGTATATTATGCATGTAAGGCAGAAAAAATGACCTTGGGAGATAGAAGCCCTGCCTGCTTCAGACAATAATGGGTGCCACAGGTGTTTGCCTTTCAGAAGTGGCAAATAATGCTGTAAATTCACGTAGGCAAGTATGTACACATGAGCTAAGAAATGCCAAACAGGTGGAAAGAAAAATTTGTGGCATGGAAAGCCACCAACTGAGGCAAATGTCTGAGCGGGTGAGACCGAGAGTGCTTCTGTCCCCTGCTGATGTTCTCTGCCATTTTACCTTGGTATCTACCACCTTGAAAAGATTTTACTATTTTCTGCCCTGCCTCAGGTGTCTCTAAGCTTAGTATATGATTTTGCACCCTTTTCCCTATCTTGCTCCCTATGCTTGTTTCAGGCAATAACTGCATGGAGTATTTTCTCTGAAGTTCACACTTAGGATTCACCC
>VZTB01011528.1:0-14061 GCA_013397245.1 Thryothorus ludovicianus | reverse complement strand
CAGCTTTTTCTTCATCACAATCCATTTGTTGGTCTTTTGGGGAGTCTGAGGAATCTGTAACTAAAAATGTATCAGCCTGTGAATCTGCAGCTAGTAATGTATCAATCCTCGATGACTTTTCAGTCTCCCGCCCTCTGCGCTGGAACACCTTCCTCAGAGCCGCCGCTAAGTGAGCTTCCCCTTGCAACTTTTCAATCATTAAACAAACCTCCCTGAAAGTGTGTATCAATTTCTTAGGGTCCACTTCTCCAAGCTGTACCTGCTCCCACAGCTCTTTTCCTATTGCCTCCCAGGTAGCGGGGCTGTAAATCAGAGAGGCATCTGACAAAAGTGCCTTCTGCCTGCACCATAAAAGCAGGCTAATAACAGTGGAACGGTCCAGCTGTTTATTCGCTGTTTTGAGCCGATTCGGGCATTCCAGCACTACGCGCTCCATTGCCGATACGAAAATTCCCATCCTGCTTCCCTGACTCACCAGTCAGCCGTGGCCAACTCTCAGACACCCCGGTCAGCAGCTCTTTGCCTCACCGTGTGCAGGATGCCTTGCCCTTACTCCTCGCTGTCCGGCCCTGCGTCAGGATCACGTCCAGGGTCACAAGATGCCAGAGTTACACTGGGGTAGGGATCTTCATGGCAAGATGAGAAAAGACACACACACCAATATGATGCAAGTATAATCTGATTTATTCAGCAAAGCGAGCTACATTTATACCCTTATTCGATAAGGTTCGTCTTTGTATAAACAGTTGCTGTCTGCTGTTATGTGAATGCTTCTTTCTTCATTGATTGGCATGAATTCTCTTCATCCTGTCCTTCAGTCTGTTGTTACTTATTATTTCTCTAGATCATGATTATTATACACAGATACTTTCACATCCTTTCCCATCCACTTCTATTTTACCTTGTTCTTTTCCCACCAGATTTCGACACCCAGATACTTTTCTGCTTTTTCTCATAGACTTAAATCCTTTCATATTTGTGAAGAACAGCTAAGGCCCCAACAAGACCCTTTCCATTTCTTTGTTGTCAGGGATTATACACGATCTATCTGTGTGTGTGAAAGTGAATGTCAGCCTGTGCCACCGGGCATCTTCCATAAGGAGACGCTTCTGGAAGGTCACAGCACTGCTGCCTCTCACCCCACCACTGACCGGGTAGCCTTACCTCCTGAGAGACAGCTGCTATCTCTCCTTCTGCCATATGCATTTCCCTATGACAATGTGGAAAGGATGTCCAACCATGTATTGCTTTACAGGTGTTCCAGAGTTCCTTGTCCACCAGGTGGCTGAAAGGAGGAAACAGTAGCCTGGACATGAATGCACACACTTACATGACCTGATGGATTCTTGTTTCAGTGTGTCTGTCAGAGAAAGACAAGAGGAAGTGAATAGTCATTCACTAGGCTCTAAAAGACTTCTAGGTATCCACATTAATGCCAAACAGTGGGAACAGGCCAAGGGAAATATGATCTACAGTGCTTTGTCAGCACTTAAGACCTGTGGGGGAAAAAAAATCAAACCCCAAACCCAACAAGAAAACATGGAAGGAGGGCAGGAACTTTGAGGCTGTTGGCTCAGTAAGATAGGGCCGAGTCCAGTCTTTGAAAATGCACTTCAAGCTTGATATGTCAGGAAAGATGCACCTCAATGCGATCTCTCTCCAAGATGCTGTAGATCAGCCCAGAAACAGGAATTAACAGCTCCATCCTCTGCCAGAGACCAAAGGAGTGGTTGAACCTCTGACTTGCAGGATGTGAATAACCTTCACGGCAGAACAGCAGAACTACTCACCTATCCACTTAGTTCACAAGGTTCACATTCTTACTGCTGTGCATGACCTGAATTTCATTCACACACAGTTTGTTGCTGCTCTCTTATGGTCACCTAAAACAACATGGAAAATTATGAACCAAAGAAGTCTGTGGCACAGGACCACAGTGGGAACATGGAGATGGTGATTTTGGGATAATAGAGATGGGCTGAGCCTATCTGCCTTTTGACATCAGAGGAACTCGTAGCTGAGCTTGCAAGAGCTCTTTACACTGCTTTCTTGGGCACCAGTCTCAGGACAAAGAGCCAGAGGTCCTTCGCCTTGTAAACTGGGAGAAACATGGTCTAAACTCTCCACTTCAAAGCTCTAACAACACTTGTTTCATCCAGGGACTTATTTTATCATCATCATTTTCAATCACACACCTCTTGCAAGCAAGAAGCCATTTTGTGCCATTAAAAATGGAGCAAAACTACTGGGAAACCTTTGACAGCTCTAGGGGTCTTGATCATGACTCCAGCAGCCATTGGCATTCTCTATTGTACAACAACAAAGCAAACTCTTACAGATATGTCAGAAAAATGTCATCCTGAAAAAATCCTGTGGGTTATCCCCCCTAAGAAATACAACTCCACATACTTTATTGGGGGAAAAAAAAAAAAGCTGTGATGATGAATACATCATTAATACATTAAGGACACCTTTAAAAAAGACAATCCTAAAACTTCCTCACTTCAGGAGTTTTCATTTCACTCCAGTAAAACACTTTCTTTCACACCATTGACATTTGCAATTACTGCCTGTCTGTAAAAAGAAATAACCCATGCCTTGATCCTCTAACGATACACACCAGGCTCTGAGCAGGACTTAGGCCCTTGAGAGACTCCTTGCAGACCTGCCTCTCTAAGCACAGTTCCCAAGGGCAACACTGCAGGTGGCTGAGGAACTACCAGCAAGATTCCTGTGTATTTGCTGACAGCCAGAAATGAGAATTCGGGAACCCTGAGCTGCAGCTCCAACGAGCAGTGCCATGCTCTAAGACACCACCTTGGCACTAAGACTCAGCTAGTCTTCCTCCTCTGAAAGATACTGCTTGGCCTTCTTGCATTCCTTGGGGCAGCTGAGAAGGACAAAATCTGTCCCCAGTGTGGACCCATCTGTCAGGTGAGCACTGCTTTGCACTTCATTTGCTTTTGCAGCAAAGCTCTGCCATGACCCAAAGCTCAGCCACAGCTCACAGCAGAGGGGAGGGCACTCGTGAGCTGCAGAAGCTGCGGTTCTCCTTGACACTTAGCTTTTCTGTGGCAGTCTCCACTGCCATGCACACAGGGCCAAAACCCCTAGAAACAAAAAAGCAGTGGAGAAAGGAGAAGTCCTTTAGTCCCTCAAGCGCAACACACCGTGGTCAAATGGGAAAAAACGTCCTGGGGCAAACAGCACATGGAAGACAACAGATGCTGGTCTAGGTCTTTTTCCCCTTTTCTCTTTCTCTATCTGTGCATCTGTGGGATTTTTCCAGGCACACACATGCCGGTCCGGCCTGCTCACACCTCTCCTTGGAGTCTATCTGCCAAACTCAGGCACCATCAGACAGGCCTCCTGAGAAGCCTGAAGCCATGTAATAGCCATTAGAAGAAAGCCTCTAGACACAGAGCCTTTCTCCAGCTGGCAAAGAAAGTAGTCTCCAGCCACAGCTGCAGACACAGCCAGAGCAGGCAAAGGTCTCCACTGTTGCATACACAAATGGAGAAGTACCCAAAACAAAGGATTCTTAGACAGCTGCCTTCTAGGTCCAGAGCCATCAGCAGATGCTTCTCTTCAGAGCACCAGACACAGGAAGGACTCTACATTTCAAGTGACTTCTTGTATACTTGACTCTTCCCAGAGGAAATGTTGCAAATCAATCACATTTACAGTCAGCAGAGCTGGCTTTCAAAAGGGAACAGCTTGGTGGATTCTTTGCAGGAAAGGCCTAAATCCCACAGGATCCACAAAGATCTGCCATCAGGTAGATGATGCCTTGTCCTCTATAGTACATAGGCATTGGGCATTCCTCTGCAGCTTTGGCTTTTGCCACCTCAATTACAAAAGAGAGCTGCTTCTTTCATTTCTGCTTTTGGCTTCTAGATTAGGTTGTGGTCATCCTGACTACTGAATCTTGTTTTCAGCAAATTACTGGGAAAAAATATTACTGAGAGCTTTTCCTGACAGCTTGACCTTTGAGGCAATGAAGTTTTACCTCCTTTCATTCCCACATATTCTGTATTCTTTTGAGACACTCAGAAATTATTTCTCCTAAGAAAAGCGACAAACAGGTGCAACATACTTGAGGGACAGGAGATTTGCCAGGTGCTGCTCTTTGCTGCAGAAAAGACATTGCCAGCATCCAGGTGTCTTTGCCATGCCTTCGGACCAGAGCTATGAACTCTGACCAGTACTGAGAGGTGGCAGCACCTCAGCACAGTGCCTGAACAGCTTTGGAGCTTGCCTGATGACACACCGGGGAGCTGTGACACCAGCCAAGTACATAGCCTGCCCCTTTGAAGAAGGAACTGTGGCTGCAGTCACTCAAAAGTTTCCAGTTCTGTGTACTTAGTCTCAGGATCTCACTCGCTCACCACATCCCTGTAAAAATCCAAAGGAAAGATGCTCACTTCAAAACAGAGATCCCACCCAGAAAGGCAGCCCCACTCTCTGGGACACTGGGCCCTTTCAACTCAGTCAGTCGGGGAAAAACACAACCACTGCACCACGACCACCACCACAAAAACAACAGCAGCAAGATAAGTAGCTCTGCAGCACAGATGGCCTGCACAAAACTAAAAGTCTAAACTAAAATCTAATATGGAGACACAGTCAGAGGAGATAGAGATCAGAAACCCATAACTCAGAGACGTGATTGTTGCCTATAAACATTAAGGGCAACAGGAAAAGCAAAACCTCTCTGTTCTTGGAAATGAACACACTGTGACATTCAACAAAAGCTTTAATCCTTGGAAACATCAAAGGCATCTTTGGTTCTGGGATCAATTTTTATCAACAGCTGTCTGTGGTAGAACACAGGGTGATCAGAGAAAGATTCAGTTTTATCGTTCCCAGGTTTAGCCTGGGAAAGCATAATAAAAAGTATCCAAACAGAACTTAGCACCTGGTGTTTGTCTAACTACCACAATATGTAGTACTATGTTTATGCTAAGATCTGAAGGACGTTTATCCAGAGAGGTGTTGGCCTTCTTGCCCAATTAGCTTATTGTATTCTTTAACTAAACCTATCTGCTTGTAGACTATGAAGCACACTATAAAAGAGCTACTTCGTTTGAATAAATCTCTTTTAGCCAATGCCTTCTGACACCAGTGTGTTGCTGTCATTGCAGCTCTTAACTCTACAGTGACAGCTGTCCTTTCCAGACCAGGAAGAATATTGAAAAGTGCTCCAGCAGAGGCACAATCTCCAACTTTAAGCAGGACTTGGCCTAAATAATGCCTTTCTGCCTTTCAAGAGCAGCAGCTCATGTTATAACCTACTGAGATGGTCCCTCAGCCTTTAGGACAGGCTGTTCTGAAAACAACCTTGGCTGTGCCCCACAGCAGCTCCTTGAGGCCTACTCATTGACTGGGTCACAGACTCCTGCTCAGCCAGAAACAATCTCTGTTTTGCTTTCTGTGTAGAGGGAAGCTCAGGCAAAGCCAAACCAGGCTGAGCTGCCCTCAGAGGAGGAGCAACACCCCAGTGTAGCATGCCGGGTCCAGCCCAGATAGATTGGACTGCGTGCTACCTCAGGAGTTCGGTGAAGAAAATAGCGGGAAACTGATGCCTAAACATCCAAGTTCCACACTCCTTTTCCAAGCCTCACTGGCTGGGTGTCGCAATGATGTGTGAGAAGCAGGAAAGCAACAAACACACACGAAGTTCATGCAGCAACAGCCAGCATTATTGAGACCTCTTCTCCTTATGTAGATCGGAAGGCACATGCGGTCAGTCCTCACTGGGGGAGCTAATTGCCACCTGGCCAGCCAGCCAAATCCCAAAGCCTGAATCCCCAAGGATTCCCCAGGCTTGGGCCTGCTCTCCAACAGCCCTTATTGGTCGAGTTACATAAGCAAGGTAGTTATGTAATCAACCACATTTCAGTTATAAAGTTGGTTATAAATAACTGACCTCGTGACGGTTTGTCCATTTTTGTGACTATTTTGGAATTCATCTTGGTTGTGGCCCAAGTGTACCCATTGAGACCTTTTAATAAATACCTATTTTATCCTTTTGCTCTGTCTAGTCTCTGTTCCAGATCAGCATCTAGAAGGCATCAGTTCGACCTCCAGGCCAGCTGTATGCCACCGCAGCTGGGGAAAGTGCTCTGGAAGGGCTAGAAGAATTCCAGCCATCAGCATCATCAGCCATGCACGGGAAGTGCTGTCTGATCAGAAACTTCCAGCTCTGCCTTGCTCCAGCCACAGCTGCCATTTACTGATGCTCAGACCCTCCAGTGGCAGTAGGTGCAGCTTAGTGGGCATCTTCCTCCCCTTTGGCCTCTTCTTCAGGAAGAGATGCAGCCAGAGGAGGTTGGTTTTGGGCTCTGCAGACTGACAGTAGCATGACAGACAGGCAACCTTCTTCAACTCCTGACTCAGATACACTAAGATCATCGGGAGAGAAATGGGATTCTAAGCTGTTCAAATTCAAGTAAAATGGGGCAATTAGATGGGACTGCACTCTCTTGTACACAAAAAATTCCATCATGGCTTAAAGCACTAAGCAACCCCACTTTCATCAGCTTAAAAGCTCTGAAATGGAACTGGAGAAAACAGCCAGGGATCCTCCCACTGCTGCTACTACTGCTGCAAAGAGCCCTGACTGTACTTTCTTTCATCCAACCAAGCTGGCATTGGACTGTAACAGGCCCAGCTCACAGCTTGCTCCACAACTGTAAAACACTACCAATGCCAAAGGCTCCTTTCCCAGTGCCCCTAGGACCAGATTCTCTCCAGGCACGGGCGATGTGACCTGCAACACACAAGGGAAAAATTTCTGGATGCTGTGAGAAAACTGCCTGCACTGGGCAAGCCCACCAAAAAGTCAACTTAAAGACAGAGAAGTCTGCTTTCACTACATCTCTCCAGCAGCAATCCTTGTGTCACATAGCAAGCAAGACAACAGCACAAAATACACATGCCTTGTGTCTATCTTTTGTCCTCTTTGACCACTTAACCCATAGAAACTTTTGACCAAGAAAGCCCAAGTGGTTCTGTAACAGTCAGTGCTTCTGCCCCAACCCACCCAGCAGAGCTCCTCTCTTTCCTGTACTTCAGTTTTCTGAAAAGATTGCACACAGTTACTGCCATGAGCTTGCTGAAAATGTTTCCCCAGAAAAGCTTCCCTAGTCCCCCCTTAGCCATGGTAGCTTATCTATTTTGACAGCACAGGAGCAGCTCCTGGGTTCAGGAGCATACAAGAATTCTGAAATGTCTATTTCAGAGGCCTTTTCCAAGCTGATTCTGTGCCTTCATCACAGAAGAAATGGCTCTTTTAGCACACAGGAAGTGTCAAATTCCACAGACACATCCTGGTATGAGGGAATGCAGAGAAGAAGATGCTTCCTCTCAGCCAAGAAGCACAGGAACCTGGAAACCTTTCTGTTTTGTGCCAGCAATCCTAGAGGAGATTGCTGGCTCGAAACATTTCAGGTGCTTGTATGAGGGGGAAGGGGCAGATCAAGCCTTGCTCTGGTGAGGCAATGTCCTGCTCCACATACCGTACACTCTGTAATAAATGAGAAGCTTAACTAGGCCAATATTCAAGCAGTAATCAATTTATTAATTAGTATGGTAAAATATGAGCAAACAGCGCTTGGTACAGTGGGGGAGTTTTCTCTCCAACTGTACACCGATAGTTGAAGCTTACAGGTATTTATAGGGGTACTCAGAATCTTTCTCAGCAGTTTCTATTCACAATTTTTACATCACAATCTTATACACCATTGTGATCTAGTCATCTCAGGATGTACATCCCGAAAGCAGTATTTCAGATGTGGGTCCAACTTTTAATTTTAGGGACTATTAATCTTATGATAGTGATGTCCAGCTTCCCTTAATCAAAACTATTAATCATTGAGTTGATGTTTATCTTCCTTTCTCAAGCTGCTTTCCAAGGATTGGGGTAGGACTTAGAGATAAGCATGCTCCTTTTTTATATATTCTAAAGCTATAGTTTCAAAAATCCTTACTGTAAGCAATATTCTAAAATTATACTTCAAAAGATTATTATTACAAAAACCTTTAAGGTTTACCTACAAGCAAAATTTTCTTGTAAAAAGCAACATCTTAAAACTAATTCAAATGCTCCTAAATCAACTTAAGACTTATAAAAGTTAATTGTGAACAAAGGATAGATTCAAAGGCCTTCTTCCATGCTTTATTTTCCTCAGTTATTCATTAGAATTCATCTTCATAACTGTCCCATGGTTGGGCTCCACACATATCACAATCACTAGTACACGTTACTTGTATTTACCTGACATGAAACACAACTTTGTATTTCACACACTCCACACCTCCAGGCCTGTATTCCAGTCCAGCAGTGGCCGCTGAACTCTGGCACACCAGAGGCAATGCTCCACACCTGTGTCTGGAGGCCCTAACCCAGCTCCTAAATGGCCAGGGGAGTCCCCTTTGTGAGAGAAGGCCCCAGGAAAGCCAAAGAGTATTTAACTCAAAATACGTGACAACCACATGTCTGGACTCTGCTTCCTCTTGGAATTTCTATGAGCTAAACATCACTGGAACCATGAATGGTAGCCGTGTTGGTTCTTTTCTACATATTTCCTGTCATTCTCTCTTTTTCTTTATTCTTCCAATTCCCTCCTCTCAGATTTTTGAGCCACTTAGAATCTAACAGGCTTGGAGTTTGTTAACTTGAATGGGCACAGTTAATGCTTTATGGAATGTTTTATGTTGATTGAATGCCGCTCTAAATTTTTTGCCAATGTTCTCTGATATTCAGGAGTTGCCAGTGAAGGTCTTTTTTGTTGTTTCGACCTCTTGAGAATCAGTATTTCTCCCGCTTGTCTAACTCAAGACTATATGAACAAGTTTAAGTACTTTTAAAGTGTCTCATTGAGCAATGTTTTTGTGGCCTTAATTGGCACAGTGAGCAGGGTACTCTTGAGGTAACATGAGTATTTCATACAGCAGTAACTGCTCATCACATAATAAAGGAGAAATAAATTTTCAGTCAAAGGTGCTATTTTCTGGCAGAAAAGTAATGGAATCCCACGCAGAAACTGATCTGAACTGCTCTTCACTGATCGACTTGCTAAAAGCTTTATATATATATAAACCTTGTCAAGCCCTAAAGAGAAGTGGAGACTGAGAAAAATTAGCACCATCTGCAGTAACTTGTGAAGAAAACATGAACTTTGGTAATAGAAAATTTTAAAAGAAAAACCCTAGTAAAGGACAAGGCCTGGAATCCATATGCATGGAGTTTTGATGCATATATGCATATATGTGTGAGAGATATACATGTTGCCAAGCAGCTAGAGAAAGAGCTGAACCAGAGGCTGAAATAACAGCCGGCCTCAGGCCAGAGCAAGAATTCAATGCCAGGAGGAAGCCTGTCCCCAAAACCTGAGAAACCCGCTAAACACGCCCGTCCGAAGCCAAAGAGCTTTAGAGTTGCAATTTAACACGGCTGGGGAACGCCAGGACACAGCGTTTTCCACACGGGAGGAACAGGCGTGCTTCCCTGACTGCCAGGCCACCCCCACAGCCCTTGGGAGGGGTTTAATGCGGCAAAGCCAAACTCCGCCCGCCCTAAAACACATGGAGCTGGCACGGCGGACGATGGTGTCACCTTCCTCCACTCCCTCGAGAGAGTGACTCAGCAAAGCCAATCTTCTTCCCTCCTTCTCATCCCATGCCCTGCCCACTGATAAAGAAGGAATTCGGTTATCAGGAGGCAGAGTCCACGGTAGTGATACGTCACTCTGCAACGTAATTGGTTGAATTACACGGGAAAATTAACAGTAATCCCAAATAAAGTGAAATGGAGAAGGTTATGAGAATTTTGCTAACGGGGGGAATGTAATAAATCTTTTCAACGAGGAAGAACATGGTGAAAAGCTCTGGTCTTTTGCCCGGGGAACAACCTGTTGTGTGAAAAGTTTGGACCCCTTGGAGGGGGGAGAACCCCTATCTATCCCCACTCCAAAATGTGCTAAAATTACTGGGCGAATGTGGGAGGCAGCTGGCCACCAAAGAATGCATGAGAAACTGCTAATGCCCCATTGACCTTCCTCTGAGTTATTGATATTTATGCCAAAATTTAAGGATCAAGACTGAGAAAAGAAAATCTCAACAGCACATCCAAAAACTGAGTTGGGAGAGGGTGGTGAATTCAAATATCCTATGAGGCTGTCTGGAAATCAAATTGGAAATAAATGGAGATTCAGTTTCTCTGGATTCTTCATGGAGCTTTGCAAACTGCTCCTGCAGTTCCTCCTTCTGGCAGCGGTGGGTATTGAGTCTTGTCCGCCACCAGAGGATGGAGGCTGAAATGCTGCCGCTAGAGAATCTGTAACCTTAAGGAGAAAATGCTTTTATCATCATGCAACTTCGTTGGTTTGGTCCCACTAATAACCCTGAATGTTCAAGTATATCCTTACCAGCCCGGAGACTGGGTGTATGTTCAGACCTGGAATAAAGAGCCACTTAGCTAGAAGTGGAAAGGACTTTTAATCCCATGTCTGTGAGATCTACAGCCGGAGACTTGTAAACTATGTGATTAAAGTCAGCTCTGGACACATGGAATTGTATTGGACAGTACAATAAACTCTACTGCAGATAAAGCTGAAGTGGAACAAGAAGCTCTAAATTAAAAACATTGAATGGTTTATCTTTCTGCTCATTCCCAGAGCTATGTCCCCAGTATTACAGCATGGCTGTTTGTTCCTGAATTAGTCAACCATCCTAGCAGGACCTTTGTACCTAATGACTTCAATAGCAAGTATGGCTTTGAGTGCCAGAGGGGTAAGAGAACAAGAAAGGAGAGCCATGTCCTTTCCCTAAGGACCACGCTGACATCACACACATAGAACAAATACTATCTGACCCTTGGAAAAAAAATTTTGGTATATGGACTTCAGTCTAAATTTGCAAAATAGAACATAACAGAATGTGTAGATCTGACAAACAAATCCATGTTACCTAAAACTGAAAAGGTTTCAAAAGGATGGTTGGCTCTAACTTAAGTTTGCCTACCTGCCTCATCAGTATTGTTAAGGTAAGGTACCGGATAATGTAAATAAGATAACTTTTGTCAAATAAGTTTCATTAGTGGTTGTTGCTGTCTTGACGTCTTCGAAATTTCTTTTTACAGATTTTTTTTTTGGTGGTTTGATTAAAGGATCACCAAAACTTTCTGTGGCAGAGAACACAAAAGAATACCAAGTGGATAGTTCCTCCTTATGAAGTAAGTCTAAATGGGACTGAGTTTTCTTCTTCTAGAGGTGTTTCATGGAAAGATGAAGTGGTGACAGGTCTGAAGAGTTGCTGTTCTTCACTTCATTGAGTGTTTATATGTTTTTATCTTGCTAAGTTTTAAGACATTTATGTTCATACGTTTTACAGAAGTTTGTTGCAAACAATATTTTAATTATTTTGTATTTTCTCTCTGGTTGCCATAATGGGTGGAGAAGATTCCTTCCTATATTTACCTTAGGTAAATTTTTATACCTGTTCCCATCTCCTCAGAGCAAAGTATAAAATTTCTACATCAAGGCAAGTATGTGTAGTAATGGTAGGTGATGTGTAGAGCATGATTGTGCAGAAGAAGGGCATATGAAACTCTTGGTGGCCCCTGGAAACAGGGAGATATGAGGCTGGCAGAGGAGCAGAGATGGCAGCTGGAAAGCCCTCTCCAGTTGTAGACAAAGAAGGCGTAAGTGGTTAAGCTGGTGAAATATAAGAAAGATTTTGGGTTTGAGGACCACTGAAGAGTTAGGTAAAATTGGAAAGGTATTTGGCCTGAGCCCAGGACGTTGACTGAAATTATGTGCTGAGGAGGTTAGAACCTCTTGAGTTTTGTTATGTCTTCGACCTCCACCCCTGAGGCAATCCAGACTATTATGACTATTAAGTCATTAATTAATTAATTAATTAATAAGTCTGTGTGCCTGTTCCCTTCTCTGAACATGGCAGCCAAAGTGAGCCTATTGCCAGGACGAGGAGGAGTGTGCAAATGGGGGATGTCCTGCGGATAATGGCCAGCATGGAGCACTGCTATTGTGATGCCAAAATTCTGGTGGGGAGGAAGGTTCTTGTGTCTCATTTTGCAAGCTGAGCTTCCTATCCCCTTTCAAATCCTTTCACAGTCTAGTGCTCTGTCAACAATGCTTCACTTCCATGATGGGAATTCTGAAGTCCTTTCAAAGAATCTTGGCCGGAAAGAGAACAGATCTGGCTCTCAGTGCATTGCTCTGTAGGCCTTAGGAAATCACTTTGTCAGCCCTCACCCAGCTACTGCCCAAAAATGCATGTGAAAGACTGAAGCTTTGCTATCTGTGGCACTGCCCTGAAGAGAAGGCAGTTGGGGCAAAATAATGAGAATTATTGTGGTGTTGGCACATCAGGTACCAGGTGGGTGAAAAAAAAAGGACTTTAGGCCTAGTGTAAAAAGTTTAGCTGATAATCAGGGAGGGGAAGGTGCAAAGAAAAGAAGAGGTAGAAACATCAAAGGAATGAGAGGACTATGTGCAGAACTTGAAAGCAGCAAAAAGAAAAACAAAAAGAGTAATTGGATAAAATACTGAAAAAATTAAGCAAGGCTTCTCCTGGTGCTGGATGATGTGTTGGGGGATGGTGTCATCAGTTTTGGGTGCCCATCCCAAAGCCATCACCTGTTTTCCCTCAGCCCTGACAAGTCCAGTCAGCCTTTTTGACAGTGTTATCCCACAAGGCACACAGTCAATCAATTGTTTTCAAAAAGAGGAATGATGTCAAGTTTGTTGTAGAAGTTTCCTCTGGGGAACACAAAATGCATTTTGAATTCCGTTTGGAAAAATAGTTGGCTATTGCTTGAAAAACTCCCCAAAGAGATTCATGGTACTTCACTGAATTCTCCTACTGTGCAAAGATTTCATTTAAAAAGTTTAAAGAAGGTTTTTATTTTAAATTAATTAATTAGATGTCTAAGTACTTGCAAGCATACACTCTACTGCTATCAGGATCACCTGTCAGATGGAAAATATATCTAAATAATCACCTTCTGAAGGGAATATCATACATTTTAAAGCAATTTTCTCAGTTTGTTTGCTCATGTAGAGCCAGAAGAAATATGCAACCTGAAGACGAATTAGACTTCATTTAAGCAGGGTGGAGATAAAAGACCTATGTGTTAATGTGAAAATGAATGCAAAAAAGGTTGATATCACTGGGTTTTGGAGCATGCTCAGGTACCAGCCAGGACTCACACAGAAGGTGGCCTTCAATATGCTGTGTTGGTCCAAGTGCCCCATTCCAATGAGCTGGACATTCCATTGTGACGTCACACATACTGTCACTTGGCACTGAACTGTGATGTCTCTAGGATTGGACTGCAACCTCGAATCCCTTGGGGCTTTCATTCAGGAACAGAGAGGACCTGACTCAGGCTGGCTCAGGTCCAATTTACTGATATGTATGTCCATGAGATCTGGAGGATTGAGCATAGGGACAGCAAGGGAGCAAGATTTCTCCATTTTATTGCAGCATGTGAGACTCTTTGGTAGTACCAGTGATGGGGAGCAGCTTCTCAGGACTCCCTGAATTGCCATGGAGAACAGACAGAGCCATGGGGACAGAGTGGAGCTGCCCCATTTGCCACGATGAGCAAGAGGGTGTGGCTTATGTGATGCCCTGTGGCCATGAGTTCTGCATGGGCTGCATCCTGCGTTGGGCAGAGAAGAAACCAGAGTGCCCACTCTGCAGAAGATTGATGGAGTCTGTCAGGTTTTCTCTGCAGGAACAAAAGTACCTAGAATGTGTCATCACACCCCAGGGAGAATCATTGGAGACCAGCAGCCAGGCAGAAAGATCTCTTGGCCTCCTGGATGGAAAGAGCTGCCAGCGGCCGGGAGCGATTGCTGTGCAAGGGACACCCTCCCCAGCTGAGCAGGGGCCTGCAGGGACAGAGGCCATGGGTAGCCTGCTGCCCAAGGTGTGGGCAGAACTTTTCCAAAAAGAAGCACGTGTTCTTGACCCCGTGCTGCCCTGGCTGCGCCAGAGGCTGGAGGCCATATATGGGTCCCAGTGGTGGCT
>VZTB01011522.1:0-15353 GCA_013397245.1 Thryothorus ludovicianus | reverse complement strand
TGGGTGGGGGGGGTTAAAGCCATTTCTCAGCTGCAATAATCCTGGCTAAACCAGCCTGTCCAGGGCTGGCTTGGCTTTCCATGCAGGGCACTTGTGTCCTGATGGATTCTCTGACTATGGCGGGCACTTTACCTCTTCCTATGGAAGCTTTTTGTAAGGGGGACAGATGCAATGTGTTGTTTCATTTGTATTGCACCCTGTGTCCTGCACTCAGCCCTGGCACTCTCCCTCCCCACAGGCAGCACCTGATGAAGCCCAAGCCCTGCAGCACAGGGGGCTGGGTGCTGGTCCTGTCCTCTCTTCCCAACATTTGGGACTCTGTCATGGACACACTGGTGAGACCAGAGGTCAGACCAGTGCCACACCTGTGTCCTTGGGGTTTGCTGGGCAACCCCAGCCAGGTGAGCTGCAGGATCTGAGGCTGGGAGCTGCCAGATGGCCCCTTTCCAGGTGGTTCATGAGTCAGATCCTGCAGCACAGGGTCACTGGGCTGCTCCTGGCTGTAGGGATGGTGGGGCAGGGTTTGCCTTTTTTGTTTAGAGTGTGCACTTCCTCCTAGACAATAAAAATCCTACTTTCTGTGATCCATCTCCTTGCCTATTATTGTCACTGGGCTGCACAGAGCTGTCACCTTTACAGTGAGGATGGGGGACACCCCAGCTGCTTCAGAGGGGCCAGCACTGAGATGCTCAGCTACTGACCACCTCTCTTGCTCCAGAAAGCCTCCACTAGTGAAGGCTAGTAGGAGCAGGAGTATCCATGGGATGGGCCCACAGGGGAAAAGGAAGAGACAAGAGGATGTTTATAGGTTCCTGAGGGCTGGGAAAGGACTCCCAAAAACCACCAAGTCATTGCTACGTGGGAGCAGCCCATGCTGGATGTGATGCAAGAACAGGATATCTCGTGTGCAAAGGCTCCTGAACCTCGAGGGTGTTTTGCAGGTTTGGGTAGACTCAGCCTTACCTTCTTCTGGAGATGCAGATTTTTTTTTTTTTCCTTAGAAAGAAGAAAAAGAGTCAGCAAAAAAACAAACCAGTAAAACCTCAACCCTCATCTCCTGAAGTGTGAGCTGAAGTATGTTGTAGGTCTGCTTGCAAAATTCTTCCTGCAGGTGTTTAGCTGTGTTCCAGCTGCCTTTCAGTGAAGGATTTAAAAGCAAATGAGTTTCAGGACTCAAAGAAAGCAGCATTTTCAGGAAATGCCCTATAAAAGCAAAAGAACCTCACCTCACAGGGTGGGGTTGGCTCTAAACCCCGCCCTGCTCCCCATCCCAGATGTGAGGAAAGGCTAGCCTGGCTGCCCAGGGCTCTGTCCTACCCCAGCCTGCCTGTACACTGCCAGGTTATCCTGCCTGTACACTGCCAGGTTATCCTGCCAGCCCAGCCAGAGCTTCCTTCCTCACGGTTCCCCCTCACACAGCTCTCCCCAGTGCCCCTTTATGGGGGCACTGGCCCCCAGGCTGGACAAGCTGCTCCTGGTCAGTGTCCCCTGTGCTGAGGGTTGAGCTTACAAACACTGTGCTCTGCTCACCACTTCACCTACCCCATTTCTGTATTTGCATTTCCCATCACCACAACCCTCTCACAGATCCTTCTCCTTTACCCAGAGAAGCCGCAGCTGCCTCATCCCTGGAAGTGTCCAGGGCCAGGCTGGATGGGTTTGGAGCAATCTGAGATCGTGGAAAGTGTCCCTGTTCATGGCACGAGGTGGGGAAGAAGATGTGCTTTGAGATCCCTTCCAACCCAAAACATTCTGTGATAAATATGTTCAGAAGGAATCTCATCCCGCCCCTCCAGGTGCCTGTGCAGTGCACACACCTGTGCAGGTTCTGCTCAGACCCTCAGCACATCATGCAGACAGGGGCAGCAACTTTGTCACACCTTGCTTATGGCCCAGTGCTGTCACTGTGCACAGTGGGACAGCTGGGGCGTGCTGGGACCTGCTGCTGTTCCCTCAGGACACACAGTTCACTACTGCATTTCAGTTGTTAATCAACCCAGTGCCCACGTTGTGCAAAATGCACAAGGTTTCTTACATTTCTTAGAACAAACATTTGGAAGGATGGATGATGCTGGCACCTGGCTCTTTCCTCAGGCAGTGGCAGGAGCAGGGGCAGGGNAGCGCATCCCTGCCGGGGCAGGGGCAGAGGCAGGGGCAGGGGCAGGGGCAGGGCCACTCAGCCAGACATGCTTTGCATGGCTTTGTGTGGGAAAGCATCACTTTGTCAAAGCCTGTGAGCATCATGCCCAGGGTATCACCCTGCTCACAGCCTCAGGAAGATGAGGCACAGTTGTGTCATTTTTAAATAAATTGCCACAAAATTGCAGTCCTGGCAAAGGCCCATGGCTGGGGATGCCCCTCCAGGACACAGAGCCACGTTTTCAGACCTGCACTCCCATCTGGCCAGGCTGGGGCCAGGGCTGGCACCCAGGGGTCCTGATGGCTGACAGAAACTGGCTCAGCAGGAAATCCCTTGGGAATAGGATCCTGGGGAAAAGGCTGGTCTAGAGGTAAAGTTTTTCATCGAAGGAGAGGTGATGGACACCCTGGTTCATACATGCCATCAAAAAAACCCCTTCCTGTACCAAAAGAACCCTCAGGATTTTCACACCTACTTAAACGTCCCCCAAAAGAATTTTATCCCATCCTGCACCACCGGGAGCTGGTCTTTCCCTGGTAAAACAGCTTTCCTTTTCTCCTCACAGCAGCATTCCCCCAGGCTTCCAGTAACTCATCTTGGCAGCACTTCGCAGCTGCCCGGGCGCGGTTTGGCGGTGTCATTCGGAAGGGATGCTCCGTGAGCTCTGTGTGCCTGGAGGTGGCAGTCTGGACCTGCGGAGCACCTGCAGAGCCCTGCGTGGAGCCGCCGCCTGGGTTCCCCCCGCACCCTGTCGGTGCCAGCCCTGCGCAGGTTTGCGGGGGTCAGATGCATCCCGGGGCTGGCGGGAACACATGGGGAACTCGACTTCGGATTTCCTGATGCGATTGCTGGCTGATCACATACCAGCTTGGTCTGCCAAGGAAGGCTGTATTCCCAAACCATCTACTCTCCTTGCTTTTAGCACAGTCGTTCAGCATCATGTCTAAGTAAATTACTCAGGATAATCTGATGTAAGATGGAAATATCAGCCCCAGCTGCTGCTTTAACTCTTGGAAGGATTATGGGTTAAGTTCTGCATGGGTTTTGCAGTGTCCCGTTGGTCCTGTTTGAAAACCACCATCAAGGATTGAGATAACAGCATAGCTCATCCCAGGATGACATAAGTGCCCGCTTGCCACCAGCCCAACCTCAATCTAGCCAGGCTTGTCTCCCCACCTTAATCCAGCCAGGCTTGGGGAGAGATGGGCCAGGACTGCAGCTCCCCTGACTTCTGCTGCAGGCCTGGGAATATGGGCAGCACTCAGAGCAGAGGCAGGTCTCACATTAGGAGGGCTCCCTCAGAGCAGTCACTGCTGTGACACAAAAAAGGAGGAAGGCAATGGCACTCCATCCCCTGCCTGCAAGGAGGGCTCCCTCTCTCCTTTGAGGGTAAACCTGGACTAAGCAGCCTGAGTGACCTTCCAGCCTCATGATGCACATCCCAGGCAGCCCCACACTCCCATGGGATGCACCCTGAAGCATCCCACTCCAAGGGGAGTGCTGGGGACAGCCCAGCAGCCCAGCTCCTCAGGGACCTATGTCCCAGTCCCCACAGGTGGGATGGGAGGGTTTGCTCTGCGTGTGAGCAGGATCCTCATCTCTGCACCCTCAGCAGTTTGTTGGGCCCTCATACAGCAACCTCTTCTGAACAGGCTGTCAAAAAATCCCCAATAGCCAGTCAAACAGCAATTTAATCTTAAATTTTCTTGGTGAAAACTCCCAGCAGTTGTGTTTTGGGAAATCCCAGTGCACATCTCCTGCTTAGGATGGTCCTTCCAGAATAGAATTGCGGACAATCTGCAAGTGCTAGAAAAGTTTCTGTATGCAGAGCTCAGAGTATTTCCCTACACATTGTCCTGCTTATTCTACGAAGGAAAAAAAAAAAAATAAAAGCAAGAATTTGTTTTTTAAGTTAAAAGGACAAAGGGCTTGTACACCACATGGGAAACTCGTGAAAAGGGTAAAGGCCATGACAATTTATTTTCATTTTGCTAATGCTGAAAGTAAGTGAAACTGTTCCCAGCAATCACTGCTGCCTGCCTGACTCCAGAGTCTTTTACTCCTAAAGATTTCTTATTACCATCATGTGTCTCATTTCCTCCCTGCCTTCCAAACTTCCTCTCACAAAGTTGTCCTGAGAAATGGTCTTTGCAGGGAGCAGGCAGTGGGATAGAGGGGGCAAGGGGTGGCACTGAGCAGGTAACAACAGGTAATATTCCTTGCCAAGCACAGAATGGTTCAGAGGATGGGTGAACCAAGGACCCAGAGGAATGGCAGGAGATGTGCTTGGGGAGGTTTAGGTTGGATATCAGGGAAAGGTTCTTCCTCCCCAGAGGGTGCTACAAAGCTGACCAGGCTCCCCCAGAAATGGATGTGGCCCCAAGACTGCCAGGAGCATTTGGACACTGCTCTGAGGCACAGGGTGGGATTTTTGGGGTGTCTGGGCAGGGCCAGGAGTTAAACTGGACGATCTCTGTGGGCCCCTCCCATCTGAGAATGCTCTATGATTCCATGATTCTATGAAGGAGAGGTGAGGGATGTGGTGCAGGCCATGGGGAGAGGAGCTCAGGGAACATGGGAGGACAGAGGCAGTTTGGGTGGATGGGCTTTTGGGATCAATGGAACATGAGTTTGGGGACCAACAGGTGAGGCGACACAGGCAGGGCATGCTCCAAATACACCAGGTGAGCTCACAGCTCAGTGCAGAGGTGATGAGATGGCGAAGTAGGAAATGACAGAGAGGCAGGAATAGCAGGATTATGGTCCCTGCCCAGCAGGACTGATGACATCTCTCATGGACACACAGCAGGAACATGTGAAACCCTATTTAATGCCTGGGTACTCTAAACCTGTTATCAAAAATGAGGTTCCTCATTACAATTCCTTTATTTCTCTCACATTCAGAGCTGCCAGCAAAGGGTCAGCAGCACTTATGAAATTTTCAATTCTCACAGGTTTTGAATTTACATGTTTTTTCTGTGTCTGAGCTGGAAGAAGATTATGAATAAAAGATTAAAACTGGAAGTCTCCAATCATTTAAGAGCTATTCAATGAGCATTTTTCCAGGAACAAGCAGGAGCCAAACATCACTCTGTGCATACCAAAAATTAGCAGTGACTTCAAACAGGGCCTAAACAAAAGGCTGTGCTCTTTGAGGTGACACTGCTGGGGTGTGGGGAGGAGTGAACCTGAGGACCTGGAAATCTCAGGGCTCTCCAGGGTCTCAGGAGAAGAGCAGCAGCCTCCTTGACTCCAGGTACTTCAGAGGAGACACAAATCCATCACCTCTATTGCTGCAGTTCTGTCACTGAGATGTGCAAACATTGCATGGAAGCAGCTTGCTCAGGGAGTGGAGTTCTTCAGGAGAGATGGAGGGATGGGTGGTGGGAAAAGGAAGGTGGCTAGGACAAATTTGGGTGAAGTAGGATGTGGCCGAGGCAGGAGGAGGAATGGAAAATAAGGAGCACAGGGAAGCCAAGTTAGGCCTGAGAGGGGCAGTAGCTGAAATAAGAGCCATGGGTAAGCTGTGCCTGGTGTGAAAAAGGGCTTTTCATAAGTAGAGGCAAAAGTTTATTGAGCACAGGCTTTGCAAAGGAAACAAAAGCTCTTGTGAAATCTTTAGCTTCTCTGCTCAGAGAGAGGAAAACAGGATGGGACTTGCTGGTGTCTGGCCCCTTCTCTGGTCATGGGCACATTTCTGTGCCTGTTCTCACCAAGCAAAAAAAATCCCCAGCCCCTGCTTGTTTCAATACCTGCCCTTCCTCCCTGAATCCTTGCTTTTCCAGGCCCTTTAATTTATCAGTGCTCTGGTACTTCAGGGAGTAGGCCCAGACATGGTTTGTCAGTCCCAGCACAGCCCCTCTCAGGCTTTGTGAGGATGAGGGACATCCAGCCTGAGGGGACGTGTGAGTCTCCTCAGTTCCTGTCTCTGTTTCCTGGTGCTTTCTGAGTCCAGATCCTTTCTGAGCCAGAAGCTCAGCTCTTGTCCCTCCATGCCACAGGTCCTTTGTGACAGTGACCAGCACACAACTGTGCTTGCAGTGGGCTGGGATTGCCTGTTCAGAGAGCTCCAGGGGCTGGCAGTGGAGAGGCAGCAGAAGAGTCATTGGGAGAGGCTGGGAGGACTCCAGCCATGCTCAGCCAGGACGTGCCACATCCCTGGATGGGACACACAGTGCTGCAGGACAACCTGACCTCTGACAAGTGACAGTGACACCATAAACGTGATGCTGGACAGGAGAACCTTGAAGTCCCTTTTATCAGCACTGTGTGGGAACACAAGATTCACCTCCAGCTGCACTGGAGGCTCAGGGACCCTGGCAGGGGTCTCAGAGACCCTGGCACACAGCCCAAAACACCTGTGGGTTGGATTTTAGCCCATGGGAACGATTGCCAACCTTAAAAGAAGAATTACAGGTCACAGGAGTTTGAATAGAGCAGTAGTGAGTTTGTTACAGAGTGTAAAAGTAGTTTTTGGGTTTTGGTACAGGGGGTGGGTGATGCCAAGATGGAGGAACCTCATGGCTTTTTAGGTTTCTTCCTTCTTCACCTTCTCTGTTTCTGCTGTGACAATGACGCAAGTGATTGGTTTAGAGTATAAACTGACTGTCTAAGGTAGGGAATAGGTATTGGAGACAATTAGCAAATAATCTGTACGTAACTTTTAGTATAAAAGATAAGCACCCCCTCTGAGGGGAGAGAAGGCCTTCAACTGTCCTGCTGGAAGGAGCTTGGCGGGTCAGAAAGAAAATGTTTTAGATAAGAGCGAATAAACAACCTTGAGAACGAGACCTGAAGAGTTTCTGCTCTTTTCTCCCATCTCAGGCATGGAAAAGGACTTTGCTAGCTCAGGGAATTCCTGCAAAATAGCAGAGAACTCAACACACTGCTCCATCCTATGAAACTCCCAGGCAGTGAAACCTCTCTAAGCAGCAGAACTCATGGATAAATGTTTCATGTAAAGCACCAAAATATTACCACACAGCTTTTCAAGACATTTCCACACCTTCCACCTTTTCCATCAGCAAGGGCTTGGCACTTCAGCAGTGGGCAGCATCCTCCCCGTGAGCCATACCTGTCCTGCATCCCCTGGAGCAGCCGCGGGCTGCAGCCGGGTGTGGCAGAGGCACAAAGGGACAGCGTTTGTCCAGAGCTGACAGCGCTGAGGCAGCAGTGCCCCCGCAGACAAGAGGGTGGCAGCCTCAGCTTGTGTCTGTACATGGGAGTAGGCATGGAGCAGGGATGTGAGATGGCTCCTTTGGGCAAAGCTTTGCTTCCAGCTTGCAGTGAGCCTGGAGATGACACTGTCCTGAAGAAAGCGACCGTGAGACTTCTTGTACCTCACTGTCCTGGTTTAGGGCAAATTTGGGAGAGGGAAAGAAAGGAAAACAAACAAACAAACCTCTAGATGAACCACCCCTCCCCTTAGCTGAATTGGGATAGGAAGAAAAATTTCCTTGGTAGAAAGTGGAAAAAATTGTTTATTTAACAGATAAAACACTCCCCAGCCCAACAAATGAAGGAACAACACTGAATAACAAAAAAAAACCTCTCGCCACTCCACAGAGATGCCAGAAAGTCTCTCTCGTAGCTGTAGCTCGGTTCAGTTGCTGTCGGTTCCTCTGGTGGAGAGGCCGGGCCCAGGCCAGGCCTGGTGGCCAAGGACTGAGCTCCTGGTGCCCTTTTGGGTGTTTAGTCCAGAGCAGGTTCAAATAGTTTCAAGAAAAGGGAAAAAAAACGCAGTTCGGAGAACTTCTCTGCCTCAGCTAGCAAAAAACTAACAAAAAGCAAAGGAGAGCTCTCTTCTGCTGCCCACACCCTGCCAAAAGCACAGGCTGTGAGAGTCCAAAAAACTGCAGACTCTTATCTTTATGTTTTGAAAACAACTGCCTCAGGAATTCCAGTGTGTCTTCTTCACTCTCAGATCCAATTTTTAAAGGTACAACACTTATTTCTGAACTAAACAGATGAATGGGGATACAATTTATCATCAACCCAGGACACTCACCTGCTCTGGTTTCCACACCTTTCCCTTGCCCCTGCTTTCCTGTGTTCAGCTGCTCCCTGAAAGCCTCCCATCTCCTCTCCTTCAGCTTCCTCACTGCGAGCAGTGGACAGGCTGGGGAAACACCTGGGTGCTCAGGGATTCCGTGGTACTTGTATGGTGATAAGAAAAGGGGGGAATGGTTTTTAAAATGAAAGTTAGGCAAAGTGCTCATTCCAGATATTGGGAATTAGGATGTTAGATATTCTGACAGATATTAGGATATTGGGATGAGATATTGTGAAGAAATACTCCCCTGTGAGGGTGGTAAGGCCCTGGCAGAGGGTGCCCAGAGAAGCTGTGGCTGCCCCTGGATCCCTGGCAGTGTCCAAGGCCAGGCTGGATGGCACTTGGAGCAACCTGGGATAGTGGAAGGTGTCCCTGCCCATGGCAGGATCTCTCCCAGTCCCAGATTCTGTGAGTCCTGTTTCACCTCCCTAAGAGGGTCCTTTGAGCAGGGCAGTGCCCAAGGACAGCTGTGACAGGGACAATGCACTGCCTGCAGGAGCATGGCACACACAGCTCCTTCCTGGGAAAAGCAGAGCTGCAGCTCATTTGAAATTCCCCACACATGTATTCAGGAGGGGCCCTGGGCTGGGGGAAGCTGGGTTTTGTTTTCTCTCTGCAGAGAGCCTGTCAGAGACACCCACCTCTGGGAGGACAGGATGGACAGACAAACGTGGCTGGGCTGAGCAATGCTCAGGTTGTGCTTCTGGGAGCCTGGGGAGCTTTGACAAGCCCTCCAGCGCTGACAGCCGCCACCTCCCTGCCCTTGCAAAGCTGTGCCTTCAGTCTGATCCTCTCCCCATCACTGACAAAATCTCATCCTCAGCTTTTACACATCCTCGTTTCAGTAGTAAAGATCTGACATAAATGCTTTGGAGCTGCTCCTACCCTCAAACAGAGCCCTCGCTGCCCACCCTGCCCTTGCTGAGAATCCACAGTTGGATCCTGTTCCATCCCAGAGCTCTGGTCCAGTCTGAAAAAACCTTTATTCTCACAGCCTGCAACTGGGACAGCTCATTGTGGCCTTACAGTACTTAAAGGTGGCTCACAAAAAAGAGGAATATTAACTTTTTTCATGGGCAGAGAGTGACAGGACAAAAGGGAAAACTTCAAACTGAAAGAGACCAGGTTTAGATGGGATATTGGGAAGAAATTATTCCTTGTGAGGCTGGGGAGGCCCTGGCACAGGTTGCCCAGAGAAGCTGTGGCTGCCCCATCCCTGGAAGTGTCCAAGGCAGGGTTGGACATGGCTTGGAGCACCCTGGGATAGTGGAAGGTGTCCCTGTCCACTGCAGGGACTGGAATGGAACAAGCTTTAAGGTATTTTCCAACCCAAACTTTGGTTCTGTGATTGGATGGGGAGGGCCTGTTGGGGTGAAAGGATGAGCAGCACCAGGCCAGTCCTTCCTTTGCTCTTCCCCCTGTGATGATATCTCTCAGCTCCTGCATGGCTCTGTTACCCCGAACATGGATTGGCAAAGTTCCTGCCTCAGTGTCTTCCTGATGTAGGAGTGATCTGCTCTTGAGGGAAGGTGTCTTCCCTGCCACTGACCCGCTGGCACACATGGCAGAGGGGAGCTGCCTGATAGTGCCCTTGGTGCCAAAATGAGTCACCAGTTTTGGATGGAAAGCTTTGGGAGCCTAGGAGGTGGCTTCTGGCTGAAAGCAGGTTGCAGTCACAGGGAGACTGCAGTATTGTACAGGGGTCCCCACATTTTTCACTGGCACATGCCTGCACTCTACTCCTGGAGCTTCCACCACATGTCTGGCCACAGCAAGGAGCCTGGTCCCCCCAGGAGCACAGCCCAAGGGCTCAGGATACCTGAGCAGTGGCCAAGACACACCTTGGGGAGGGTGGGACCCACCAGCTGCCACTGAAACTGCAGGAGGATCTCTGCTGGTTTCTGTGCTCCTGACAAAAGCTCAGAGTAGGGCTGGAAATAAGGCAGGGTAGAAGGGTGGTGGGATGGATGGAATGTCCCACAGACAACCATGGGTTGCTCTGGGCCAGCACCAGTGATATTTCCACCAAAACCAGCTGCTTCTCCACACAATCTCCATGGCACCCCTGAGCCATGTGGAAGGATAAGACACAACAAGAGGAAACAGTCTCAAGCTGGGCCAGGGTGGTTTAGATTGGATAATAAGAGCAATTTCTCCCCTGAAGGGTGCTCAGGCATTGGCACAGGTTTCCCAGGGCAGTGGTGGAGTCAGAATCCTTGGTGGGATTTAGAAGATGTGTGAATGAGGCACTTGGGTACATGATTTCGTGGTGGAGTTGGTAGTGCTGGGTTAATGGCTGGTCTTGATGGTCTTAGAGGGCTTTTCCAACCTTAATGATTCAGTGATTCTATGAAAGGCCAAAGCAGAAAGTACTGCTGAGAGATGGAAACCTGGCACAGGAAAGAGAAAGGCAGCAGGCTCTCCCAGTGACAGGCTCACCAGTTGCTGTACTGGCCTGAGCATGCTGGGGAGAAGCACCAGGAATGGGCCAAGTGGAGCTAAAACGGGAGTTTCCTGTCTTGGTCCTCTGTGCCTTCTGTCAGAGCTCCAAGAGGAGTGTGGATGGCTCCCTGCCCGTTTGAGTAACTTCCAGCTTGTGTGTCCTTTAATCCTGCTTTATCTCTTCCTGCTTATCAGCCTTGATCACAGGTTCCATCAGCCTTCCCTGCACGTCTCCCTCCACCATTCCTGCTGGGAGTTTGCAGCCAAGTCCTCCCACAGCTACTCACACAGAAACTGCTCTGCTTCTGTACAGCAGAAACTTTGGAATCACAGAAACACCACGGTTGGAAAAGCCCTCCAAGATCGTGGAGTCCAACCATTAAACCCAGCACTGCCAGGGCCACCACTAAAAGCTGTAGCCAAGTGCCACGCCTGTAAGGTTTTTGAAAATTTTCAGGGGTTGTGACCCCACCAATGCCCTGTGCAGCCTGTGTCAGTGCCTAACAGTCCTTTCAGTGAAGAAATTTTCTCTAATATCCAAGCAGATCTTAGGCACAGGTACCTAAGAGCAGAGCCTGACGCCCACCTTGCTCCAATCTCCTTTCAGGCACGTGCAGAGAGAGATGAGATGAGATCCCTCTGAGCCTCCTTTTCTCCAAACTGAGCACCCAAGCTCCCTCAGCTGCTTCTACTCAGACTTGTGCTGCAGCCCTTTCCCAGTCCCATTGCCCTGCTCTGGATATGCTCTAACATCTCAGCCCAGCTCCTGCCATGGGCTGAGGGTCCTGCCTGCAATCTGTCTGTCCAGCACCAGCAGTGTCCCTGTGCCTGCTGATGGGATCTGTGCCACACACCCCACCTCACAACAGCATATGTGGGTCCCCCACAGTCTCTTCCAGACAAGGGTAAAGCCCCTCAAGAGATGCTTTTGGAGGCAAAGAGACCTCAGTCATTGCCTGTCATGGGTGCTACCTCCTCCTCACCTTGCTAGCCATGATCTGCTTGGACTTCTTTGGGCTCTCACCCACCTCTAGCAGCACTGAGGAGAAACTGCCCAAATTCAGGGGCCAGGAAAAGCCTTCAGCAGCCGCAGACTCCCATGAAACCCACTTGCTTTGTTGACCTGCAGTGGCCAGAATCTGAAACTGGTGAGCACTGACTCGAGCTTACCTGGGACATCACTGATGGCAAGTCCCTCCCACAGCCCCAGCCCACGTGTGGTTCAGCCCTTGGCTCCCCTCTCCCCTGGCCATTTCTCATGGTCCTGGGGTTCTCCTCATGCCAGGCAGGGCTCCCCTACATTTTGCACTGTGCTTTATGTTGCCAAAAGTGGAGCAAAGCATGAAATATGAAAGAGGCACCGTGGCCTGTCGCGTGCTGCTGGGCTGGACCCGAATTCGATTAGCCCTGATGTTTCTTTCATGAGTGAGAGGCTTTTTCCTCTCTGGAGCTCTTTGCTGTGAGCTCAGAGCTCAGTCACGGAAGCAGCCAGCTGATTAACCACCCGCTGCTCCTGCTGCTGCTGCTGCATCCAGCTGGTCTCTCCTCCCTCCTGCCCCTGGCCCTGCCACCGTTGTCCCACACCATCTCCTGCAGCTCTGGAGTGAGCTGGCATCTGCCTGCCTCCCTCTCCCTAAGCTGCCATTCCCAGGGCTCATTCCTATGCCAAATGCAGAGGGGCTTTCACCAGGTGGTGGGACTGGGCATGGTTGGACACGGAGCAGCACTATTGTGGAAGAGGTGGTTGGACCCTGCCTGGGGTGGAGGGTGCAGCTCAAGATGTGCAGCCAGAGACCTCCTGCACCAAGGACACAGATCCTGCTTCTGCTCCAGGGACACGGGGTTAGCTCCCAAACAGGCTGATAAATGCTCTCTCTTCAGTAAGATCCTGATGATTTTCCTAATGACCAGGCCTGGCTCTGGAGAATTCTGCCGGGCTATTTCAGGCAGCTAATTGTACCTAGCAAGGACGTTCCCACTGTTCAAATTTTCACTTATCTGAGATGTGAGTGCTAACAGCTTCCCAGAGCTGCTCTGAGGGGCTGAGAAAAGGGGACACAGCAGAGACTGCAGCGCTCCTGTGCCTCTCTCTGTCCCTGTGCTTTTCCAGGGTAACCTTGGAGCTGATGTGTACCTTTAGTTTTGAGACTCTGTGCATCCCAACTTGCCTCAGCTTTTCTCGTGCAGGAGCAGCCACTCCTTCCTAGCTCCATCCACACATGTGGCTCATGCTTGGCAGGACCTTGGCAGTCTTCTTCCCAAAAAAACAGCTGCAGGAGGCATCCAAGGCACTGGAACTTTGCACAAATGTAAAGGCTCGAGTCTCTGAAAAGGGATGGTGTGGGAAAAGTAGACCCAGAGAGCTCCCAAGGGCTTTGAGCATACAAGCTGAGATAGAGATGTTTGACCTAAAGCCATGGAGAAGCCTTGGAAGTTTAGAACAGTAAAACTGGCATTTGTAGTATTAATAGAAATATGTTTTAAGTAAGTAAAATGATGCCTCATATATGCAAATAAATATGTCAAACGAGATAGTAGAAAATATTACTGTTTGGTAATAGAAATTGTTATAGAGTTGTTAAAAGAATAGTTGTTATATAGTTGTTTAAAGAAGGTACAGAAATAAGTTTTTGTAGAGTTATGTGATTGGATAAAATAAATGTATTGTGGCAGAAACGTAGCAAACAGCAATTAATGATTGGCTTATGAAGATGCTGGAGAACTTTGTGGAAGTAGTTGATTGGCTAAGAAATTTATAAAAGACATTGTAACTAGAATTAAGATGGTTTTCTGGTGTCATGGTGCTAAATGTAACAACCTAAAGGTGTCACCATCCCGTGAGACTGATTTTGCAATAAATCATCCTTTAATTGCCACGTCAGTTGAACCTCATCTCATCTGTATCCCGGGTAGTTTTGCAGGTGAGGTGAAAACTTTCCTCTGCCTTTTGTCCCTCTGAATGGCACTTGTGCTGTTAATTGTGTGCATATGTAGAATTCCCAAGGCAGTGCTGGTGGGGGCCAAAATATCTGCACTGGTGAAGATTTTCAGCTCAAGGGAAATCTTGATCTAGTTTTGAAGTAGCTGTGCTGGAGCTGGGGGCTGGACTGTGGATCTCCAGGGAGCCCTTGCAACAAAAATTCCTTGGCTGAATCTTGTTTCATGACAGCTCCAGCACCACAAACCCCCTGGACTGTGTGATTTTGCTCTTTCCGTGCTGGAATTATCCAGTCCATCCTCTCTAGGGTTTCTTTGCTCTGGTAAAAGCTCTGCCCTTTCTTACAGGTTGACTTGATCTTCAACAAGTGCCACTCAGAGACTGTCACTCGGCTCCAGGGATGATTTTTTTTTATCTGCCTGCCTGTGCTGTGACCTTTGGGTACAGCCCAGGATGTGGCAGTGGCACCTTTGACGTGGGGGGATCGTGTCCCCCAGCTTCCCATGCCCTCAGCCAGGGGCACAGGAGTTTCCACGACCTCCTGCCCACACTCTGAGGGGAGGTGATGTGCTGCAGCAGGAATGACCAAATCTGCTGGAATAACTGGAGTCGTGACAGGATGAGAGCTGGGATGTGCAGCCTAAATGTAGTGACCCACTTCTTACCCCCAGCTGTGAAATACAAAGTTGTCAGGTAAATACCAGTAACGTGTGTACTTTGAATTGTGACATGCGTGGAGCCCGACCATGGGACAGTTATAGAGACAAATTCTAATAAATAACTGAGAAAAATAGAGCATGGAGGAAGGCCTTTGAATCTATCCTTTGTTCGCAATTAACTTTTATAAGTCTTAAGTTGATTTAGGAACATTTAAATTAGTTTTAAGATGCTGCTTTTTACAAGAACTTTTTGCTTGTAAGTAAGCTTTAAAGATTTTTGTAATAATAATCTTTTGAAGTATAATTTTAGATTATTGTTTGCAGTTAAGGATTTTTTTAAACTATAGCTTTAGAATGTATAAAAAAAATGGAGCATGCTTATCTCTAAGTCCTACCCCAAACCTTGGAAAGTAGCTTGAAAAAGGAAGATGGACATCAACTCAATGATTAATAGTTTCGACTAAAGGAAGCTGGACATCATTATCATAAGATTAATAGTCCCTAAAATTAAAAATTGCACCCACATCTGAAAGCTGGACCCCACCATCTGGGATACCATTGTGATGTAAAAATTGGGAATAAGAACAGCTGATAGGTATATGTAAAAATTTGGAATAGAAACTGCTGAGAAAGCTCCTGAGTACCCCCATAAATACCTGTGAGCCTCAGCTATCGGTGTGCAGTTGGGGGGAAAACTCCCCCACTGTACCCAGCGCTGTTTGCTCATACTTTACCACACTAATTAATTAATTGATTACTGCTTGAATATTGGCCTAGCCAAGCTTCTCGTTTGTAACACACCTCGCAGTGCCTCCCCTGCCTTGGCGGGTTTGGGGAGCAGGTCAGCAGCTCGGGGGAGCCTGGCCGTGCCCAGGGCTGCAGCCCCGGCTGCCTCCCTGCCCAGGGCGCCGCTTCCAGCCCCTTTCCGCTGCCGTGCCTCGGCGTGGCAGCGATCCCACGGCCCCGGGGAGCACTTGACACGCGATTCCTCTCACAAAGACAGCGCTTAACACGCTATTGCTGCTACAACACAGCGAGCGGCCAGCGGCTGCTCCGGCACTAACACACGCTCACCCTGCATCTCCCGGGGCTGGTACAGCCCCCAGGCAGCATCCCAGAGCC
>VZTB01011503.1:9425-46263 GCA_013397245.1 Thryothorus ludovicianus | reverse complement strand
AAGAGAAGGCAACAAATGTATTATGAACTTATGCAGGAACAAAATAAGGGTGTAAGCCCAAATAGAACTTAAACTGTCTACTTCCATAAATGACAACAAAAATGTTCCTATAGATACATCAACAACACAAGGAGGGCGAAGGATAACCTCCATTCTTTATTGGATGCAGAAAAAAAAATAGTGTTAAAGAATGAGGAAAAGGTAGAAGTACTTAATACCTTCTTTACCCCAGTCTTAATAGTAAGACCATAAGACCATTTGTTATCCAGGTACCCAGACCTCTGAGGTCGAAGACAGGGACACAGAGGAGGGAAAATGATCCAAGGAAAAATGATCAACAACCTGCTACAACACTTTGACACAAGTTGGTGGGATTGGATAGAATCCACCCGAGGAGACCGAGAGAGAAGGTGGAAGTTCTCACCAAGCCCCTTTCAATCACTTACCGACAGTTCTGGCTAACGAGACAGAACCCAGATGACTGAAAGTTATTGTGATGCCCACTTACTTGAGGGGTTGGAAAGGATCCAGGGAACTAAAAGCCTGACAGCCAGACCTCAGTACTGGGGAAGGTTATAGAACAGATTGTCTTGAGTGCCATCACATGGCACGTGCAGGACAGCCAGGGCATCAGGACCAGCCAACAGGTTTAGGAAAAGCAGGTCCTGCTTGACTGAACTGATCTATAACAGTGTGCACTGCTTGGTGAGTGAAAGAAAGGCCTGTCTTTATGGATTTTAAAAAACCTTTGATACCATTTTCCACAGCATTCTCTTGGAGAAAATGACTGCTTGTGGCTTGGACCGGTACACTCTTCCCTAGGTACAGGACTGGATAGATGTCCAGATCCAAAGGGTGCCGGCAAATGGGGTTAAATCCAGCTGGCAAGCAGTCCCCAGGACTCAGTATTGATGCCAGTCCCATTCACCATCTTTATCAATGATCTGGATGAGGGGATTGCATTTTCAGTCAATTTACAGAGGATACCAAGTTGGACAGAATTGCTGATTTGGTTTTGTGGATAGGAAGATCAGAGGGATCTGGACTAAGTTAATGGGCTGAGGTATTGGTACGAGGTTGAAAAAGGTCATATTCCTAGTCCTGCATTTATATCACAACAACTCCATGAGAGGCTACAAGCTGAAAACAGAGCAGTTGGCAAAATACCTGGCAGAAAAGGACTTCACTCTCTACACTTAGATATGAGGCTTTTAGTAGACAGAGAACTGAGTATAATATGCCCAGGTGGCCAACAAGGACAATGGCATCCTGGTTTGTTAACAAATATACTTTGGTCCAGAGGACTAAGATAGTGATCATCACCCTGTACTAGTGAGGCCGTACCTCAAATCCTGTGTAAAATTTGGGGCACCTCATTACAAGGACGGCAATGAGGCATTGAATGGTGTGCAAATAAGGCCAACAAAACTGGTTCTGTAATATTAATAGTTTGAGAGAAAGACTGATTTCAGCTTTCAGTAAGGCTGTATAGACCACATTGATCAAAATGGTTTAGAAACATAATTTTTTGTCTCTAAACTTCAGTAAGCTTGTTATGTTTGTGGACTTACCTAATGTTACCCTCATCTTACTAACAAATGACTTTTTTCAACTTGGTTTCTAGTGACTTTAAGTTATGGCTTTACCATCCTACAATTCAGTCAGTGGAATTTGCTACATTGTACCTGAATGTGAGAAATTAATCAGAATTCAGAATGTAGCTGTTCATATACAAAACAAAATGGTAAGAACAGAAAAAGTACCAAAGGAAAAAACAAACAAACAAACAAACAAGCCAAGAAACAAAACCAAATAAATAAAAAAAGACCACCAAAAAACCCTACACACAAAAAAATCAACACCAACAAAAGAATATCTGAAAATAATAAAGATGTTTCTCAGAGTACACCTTTTCCCTTAACTAGAAATGAGTTTGCAACCTGAATGTATTTGCAACACATGAAAACGGTTATAAAATAAAATTCCTATGCTCACATAGAAGATAACATGACATATCTTTGAGTTATGTAATCTGTACATCACCTATTTCATCCACCCAGCATAACCAAATGTTTTTTAATAACATTTGTTTAAGGCATGTTACGGGCATAGCATAGCACAATGTATTTAATTGTCATGATTCAGTGGTATCTCATATAGTACACTTTTATATGCATTTTTATGTGTAAGAGTCATATAGGTTAATGCAAAGTTTTATGTTTACCTAAAGCATAATTCAAATTTTTCTCAGATCCCTTAAGATTTTGGGTTAGTTGTGTATTCTTTCATTCCTTTTATATATATTGTAAGAAAACCTTGGGTCTTATATTGATATTATTCAGGATTATGGTTTATCCAACTTCAAAGTTGTTATCGTGGGTCTCTAAAATTTCTGAAATGTCATGCCACGTTTTGGAAAAAAGTGAATCATAATCCCAGATCAGAAGCAGTCTCATGTGTACTACTTTGCAAGAAAATTGAATGCTAGCAGAATGGTGGTAATTTAACCAACTCTCAGAATAAAGATATCTAAAAGTAATAATAACTTAAAACTATTTAACTAACTTAAAAGTTAGTTAAATAAAAAAACAATTTTTGTTCTTGCTTTGTTCAATTTTTATCCTTCCCTGTCTTTTGCTTTTCTGCTGAAATAGAGACACTTCTAAACTTCAATAGTTTATTTTCATGTTTAAACAGATGGCTGATAAAAGCTTATGCAACTCAGACATCTCACCTAACCATTAATCTTCATTTCAGAGAAAGTGCTGAACATTATTTGACACAATTCTCTAGGGACTTTTTGAAAGAAAATCCCAGTTACCTCCTCTCCTTTAACTTATAAAGTTAACCTTTTTCCTACTGCAGCTTTACTTTTTAAAACAAAGTAGATGAGGAAGGACAATGAAACAAGTTTTACATTTTTTCCTCAATTAATGAATTTCTTTCTCCACAAAAAATGGAAGAGGTACTTTACAGTTCATGTTTCTGCAGCCTAAGCTCAAAGCTCACTAACAGATCACTTATATGACCTTTTTATTCAATTTCTTGTTATGCACAATGTCTTAAAATGTTGCTGTGCTCCACAGAAATCTGAAACCCACTTAGCATCGTGGAGTAGCAACTCACAGAAGACTGATAGAACTTGTACCAAACATTCAGATATGTATCTGTATGAAGAAGGCAACAAGACTATCTACAGCAAAAACTTTTTGTACTTGGATAATTCAGAAATTCAAAGTCTTGCAGAAGTCCAGCATTTCATTTAGTCCATGGCTAAAATAGGCTTCTGGCTTTCATCAAAAAGTAAACGTCACACTCAGGCCACAGAGGTACACAAGATTCACTTCTTGGTCCCATTTATAGTGTTCTCAAGGAATAATAGGTTTACTGCTTTTTTAATAGGCCTCCCATAAATTCCTCTTCAGATGTTTTGCCACAGTCTGTGTGCATTATAGAAAAATGTATCCTGGATGTCCCTTAATAATAGAATTCTTAGAAATAATATTGAAGACATCAAAAAGTTCTACTAAATTTGATCTCTCTGAGGCCTAGAATGAGAAAACGCAGACCCAAAATTACTCATTGCCGAGTTTTTTACTTCCTCTTCTTCTTGTCTGGAATAGTTTCTGTAGATATCCTTTCACTCTGGAGAGTGAAAAAAGAATGATGAAGGTAGACACTCTATTTGATAGTGGATCTTCCAAAACTGGGAGAAGCCAATCTGATCTTTGGAGTAGTTGCATATTTCTAATAGTATATTCCTATTTCTTATTTAAAAAAAGGTAAAAATTCATCCAGTCCATTCTTTCTTGAAAAATATTTTTTAAATATTAATGACACATGAAGCCTGTTTAGTGATACTTCTAAAGCCTTATCAACTCATGGAATCAGAGCCCTTTTTCACAAGAAGAAAATGCTTACACAGTCTGTGGGTTTATTTCTTATTTTATTGTTTTTGCCAGGCCTATACATTATTGTAGACTCATTTCATCTTGCTGACATATGCAATAGTAAAGAAAAAATGAAATTAAATGAAAAAATAAAATTAAATAGAATTGGAAGTTAGCTTTATAAAACTTGAAAGATGGCTGCTTGATGATCTTCAGAAAGCACTGTTGTTAGCAAGACATCTAGAATGACTGACTTGTGCCACTGTATAGTTTGGAAAATCTAAAGTATTAACATATCATAATTTGCAAAAAAAAATTTAAATTCCTTACTAAAGCTAAATAGTAGTGCTCTACATAAAACTCACTGTGATAATTTCTCCATTAAAAGGTGCATGTAGGTTCATGGAAGTGTAGTGATAAGAAAGAAGTAAAGTTTGTTTCTTATTAGATACTGCTCAGAAGGCACTGTTGTCCTAATAGACTCCTCTGATGCCCATTTCTTGATTTATGCACCCATCCTTGACTTGAATTGAGAGTGATGTGTTTCTCACAGTCAGCAGGTTTAACTGCATTACATTTTCAAAATACCTGTATTATGACAAATTAGCTCTTAAATATGAGTAAATTAATTCTCCCTGTTTTGTAAATGTTTCAATATCTGATGTAGAATTTAACTCTAACATATTACACGACTTGTCTAAAAATCTTCTTGTGTTGTTCTACATTATAAAACTGTCATTTAAAGAGAAGACATTTGGTTTTAAACAGATTTTCCCTTTTTAAATGAAATGTGAAAAAAATATTAGTTAATGGATAGAATGAAGACTAATGCTAAGCATTTTGGTAACCTAATTATTTTTATTTAATAACACAAGCTTTTTGCAAACTCGTAAACTATGCTTGTAAACTTTTAAATTATCAAGGGACCTAAACTAGCCTTTCCTGAAGCGAGATGGGTGTCAGCCATTGCTGAAAACTTCAGAGGTATTCAACAGATTGGTCACTGTGTGGATAAGAATAAGTAGGTACTATCTGTTTGGGAGTAAAAAATTAATTAATCTACTTCTCTGAATGGCTGTTCTTTAGCAAAATCTAATTAGTGTACTTGACCAGTTAAATAAGCAATGAGTAATTTTATCAGCTTGTTTATCAATATTCATGAAAATCAAAAACAAGACTAGGGAACCAACTTTGTGCTGGCTATTTTTTCCTGGGAAAATCTAACATCTGAGCCTGAAGAGAGTAGGCACTCCTTGCTGATTAATGTCAAGGGTGTGACTAATCTTTTTATTTTATTATTTTTAACTTATACTTGAGGATCTTTACTTAAGTTTTCAACTAAAACCAGCAATGAAACTAAAAAGTGCATTTTATGTGCGGGTGTATATATAATAAAAAAATTGCTGAAGAAAAATTTATAATACATAATATTTATTTATAATATAATTTTATTTTTGAGGTATGCAAGTAAATGCAAATCTTTCTGTTTCTTGCAATTGCAACTCCTTATCCGAAATCAGGAAGAAAGGTTGCAGTACAAGCAGGGGTTAATTACACATATTCAATGGTATCAGCAGACTATTTGTCAATTTACAAAACATTAAAGCCATGAGCTATGATCAAGGTATAGATATTTAGTTTTCACTGAGAAATGCAGAATCAGCATTTTCCAGGAAAAGGTAAATATCTCTCAATACATGACACTCAGGCAATTTGCATTTGCTTTATATGAATTTCATCTTCAAGTAGGATGTTCTAGAAAACCAGCATTATGTGTATGTGTATATATATATATATATATATGAAAACATATATGTACATCACAGAACGAAGTTTTCTGAAGCAGGATACTGTCCTTCCTTTTGCTCTTTTTAGTAAAACCAGCTTCTGACTTTGTTTGGAGTAATTATTACCTAAAAATAAATATTAAAAAAAAGTTTCTAAGGATTGCTTCTATGACCAATATCTGGAGATACAGCCAATGCTAGTAAATACATGCAAACCCTTAGTAAATACATAGAAAATAGAACTATTTTTTCTCAATCCATAGTAATAAATGTTTTTGTAATTACTAATGTTCTCCATCTTTTTGCAGGTTATATATAACTTGTTGGGAGTATTTTCTGGTCAAGTATAGCAAATTTTGTCTGTCTTATCCACAAAAAAAACATCTTTCATCCATTCTTAGTTACAGGTAAAGTGCAATTCAGCCTTATAACCTAATAAGTACCGTATCAGGAGTGTGCATCTAATATAGTAGTTTTCTCTTTTTCTAATTCTTACTCCCTTGGACCTTAGCTGATATATTCTATTCTATGTACTTATTTTTAATACTATTAACATTGAAGGAAAAGACGGAGTGATTAATTGATTGATTGATTAACTGATTTTTTGATTGAAAGAAACTTTTATATCAATATTTCCTTTATAAGGATTTTCTCAAATCAAAAAAATTCAAAAAAGAAAAGTATGAAAAATTCATGTACCCATTTATTTAAGGAGCCTTTTTTCCCTGCTCACTTCTTTGCATATGCATTTACTAAGTCATCTAAATTGCGTTGCTTTGGAAGACAAATTTTTGGCCTGCGTTGTACTGTGTAATTTCCTAATTCTCCTTCCTCTAGAGATAAACATAGTAGTCACAAAAGACACATGAACTTGAGTGCACAGCACAGTCAAGAAATCTGCTAAAAACCTAAGGTTGATTGTCTTAGTCTGATATTCCATATCTTCTTGTCTTGAAATTTACATGTGAAAAATAATATCTTCTAATTTATATATTTTTTTATATTTATGTATCTCTATATATTGTGAGTATTGATATATATGCATGGCTAGAACATGTGTCGACAATCGGACTGCAGTAATCAGTGCTACCCAATTCTACATGGGACCAGCACTTCCAAATTATTTTTCCCTCCCTTATTGCCTTACACCAATACTGATGTGATCAATGGATATAAGTTGATAAAGAATCATTGGTTAGTCAGTGGTTAAAAATTGCCAGAAAAGGTCTTGATGTTTATGGTATACTTTCCCCACAAAACTCTATCTCCTTAGCATTTCCATGCAATATATCACATACCACAGGCAATGCTGCAAAGACAATCTAATTGAAGGGCTGTGATGAGAGCTAGGTATTTGTGATGAAGAAATCTTGGAGTGAGGATGTCTCAGGACTCAAATTTTTGCGTAAATTGGGCTTTGGTAGTGGCTTAATTTTATTGATGTCTTTAATTTGTTTTCTCATTCTGACTTTTTAAAGTATGAATGCAACCCACAGAATCACAGAATGGGAAATGTTAGAAGGAACCACAGCAGGTGATCCTACTTCCCTGCTCAAGCACGTGGCACAGAATTGCATTCAGATAATTCTTGATAATGCCAGGGAAGGACACTCCACAACCTCTCTGAGTAACCTGTTCCAGCGCATGGTCAGCCCCACAGTAAAGAAGTTTTCCTCATGTTCAAGTGGAATTTTCTGTGCATAAGTCTCTGTCTGTTGCCTCTTGTCCTATTGCTTGGCACCACTGAGAAAAGCCTGGCTCCATCCTATTGAAAACCCTCCCTTCAGGTACTCATTGATATGATCTCCTCTCAGTCTTCCTTTGTTGCTGCTAAGCGGGCCCAACTATGTCAACCTATCCTCAAAAAAGAGTTGTTCCCATCCCCTATCATCATCACAGGAGCTCCATGTACTAAAACTAAGGAGCCCAGAATTGGACAGTGTTCCAGATGCAGCCTCACCAGGGATGAGTAATGCAGCTGCTCTTTCCGGGATGGAATGTGGTCCGTGAAGATTACACACACAGAGAATCTGCAGCCATAACCACCAGCTGAGAGGGATGGAATGGAGGGTGGAGCGGTGTGGAAACCCTGTGGCCAAGGCTCCATTAAAACCCTTTCAGGGAATGGAACTCAATGGTCCTTTGCAGATGATAATCCCCACAGCAGCTCAGTCAGGGACACAGGACAAGGTGTCTTGCTCTCAAGGCAGGAACTGTGGCAAAATTGCTCTCCTTGGACAAACTTGGTTTATTTTAACCTAATTGTAATACTAACACACAACTCCACCCCCAAATTACCCACTCCCAAAACACAACCACCCCTCACTGAGCAAGTGTCCAAATTTTATTGATATACATTTAAGAGTGAAGCAAGGGAGTTTTGCATCAATCAATACCAAAGATATGCATGACTAGAACCATTAAAGCTCCACCTAAATGTAAAGAAATAGTATATAAGTATATTGAGAATGAGAAAATTAGGGAAGACTCCATCGTAACTGCCCAGATCAGTCAATGGGCTGAACCTGTCCTTTGACTCACAGGAATGGGTAAGAACCACATTCTCTCTGTACTGAATACTTTTATTGGGGATTAAAGTTTGTCTGTGCAATGTTTTAAATATCTGTCTGCAGTCAGATAACACCACTAACAATCCTTGAACCCTAATTTGTCACAGTTTTGTATTAACAAAGAGTGTTAATCTCTAAACTATTGATGTGAGCTTTCATGGTCTCTGGTAATTGCCGGCAGTGGAGAACATACTCAAATAAAATGGGGACATCAGCTGAGGGATCTCCTATTGATGTCTGTCTCTGGATAAGTCAATCAAACTACCCTCCAATCCAGCAGAATTGCTTAGTGAAGTGTCCCCATAACAGGATGGTTTGACATGAGTCTTGGTTTTCCTGGGGCACTGACAGACAAAGCAAATAGCAAGAGTCAAGGAAATCTCCCCACAGTAAGAGTTGAGGAACCTCCCCTATTCATGTCACAGTCAGCAAACTAGAGTTTGAGCATCAGAGTTTTCATTCTTCACAGTATGTGAAGCTGCAATTAAATATATATGATTTATAAAATTGTGATCATAATGTCAGGGTGCAAAGAACACCCAAAGTCTCGATAATCTCTTTCCCATCCTGTGAGGAAATTTTCCTAACCTTCACTTCAAAATGTTCCAAATTTTGAGAACCTTTCTGAATTCTACAAAATGAATTAAAAATGATTACAAAATATTGTGCATTTAATCAGATTAAAAGTTAAGGGTGTGTTTTTACCCTTTCATCTGATACCATTGCAAAGCACAGAAATTGTTTTAGAACATATTTTTCACAAGTCTGAGGGCTACAGTTTCAAAATCACTGGCCTTTATCTTAGTTAAATTTTTAGTTTGCTTGTGGACAAACACTCTCAGCATAAACACCATGACAATTGGCAATCTTGATGAGTCTCTCAGCAGGACAGCTAGAGAGTTAATGGACATGAAAGCTGAAGTGGTTCAAGTTGAAAACCACAGATCTATCCTGTTGGTAGAACACTTCTGTTTTTTCATCCTGCTACAGATGGAATTTTTTATTAGGGTTACAGGCATTAGCTTCTTCCTCAGTTTTGTCTTAACCAGAGAAAAGAAGCAATTGTAGAAACAGGAAATGAATTTTCTGGCTACTGTTTTTCTGTGGTAAATTATATATTTCTAATGTAATTGCTAAACTCTGAAGTGTTTTTGAATGATAGCCTATGGCATACAATATAATAGATTTGGATAATAAGATGCTGTGTTAACTTCTTTTATATACCACAAATCTCACATAGTCAGAACTTTAAAAGTAGGTATAAAATGTAACATAAAATGAACAAGAACATTTTAGAAAGAAGTAATTTGATGTAGCTTTCCATGTCACAGTAGGTCTGAACATAAGCCTTCTCTGTGCAACCCAGAAGCTTTAAGCAGAAAAGCTTGATGTGTGTGGGGGGCAGCTGAAGGCAAATCATATAGTGCCTGAGGCAATCAGCAGTGTCTCTGAATCCTCTTGGATATTTTTGAAAATGCAGTAATTCAAAAGTGTGTTATGGAGACTTATATGAAGTTAGCTCCAGATAGAAGAGTAATAAGTGGTGTTACCTGAATATCTGCATGCTACTCAGAATTGTATTTGTCACCCAACGGACACACAAATTATTCAAAGCAATCTCATGCCTCAGATGAAATATCAGGGAAAGAAAAATATTTATCATCTCAGTTACTTCTATGCCAGAGGACAGCTCAGAGCATGTTACTGACTAAGAAGGCCCTTAGCATTGCATTTCTTCTCCACTGAGTACTCACAAAATTAGTCAAGTAGGAAGTTCTTTAGTGCAACATAAGGCTGGTCACCAAAATTGCTCTTAGAAATGAACAGGATTCTGAATAACAGAGATTTTGTGCCTTCCTTNTCCTTCCTTCCTTCCTTCCTGCCTGCCTGCCTTCCTGCCTTCCTTCCTGCCTTCCTTCCTTCCTTCCTTCCTTCCTTCCTCACCTTCCTTCTTCCTGTGTCAAGGCTAGTGTTGCCTCAAACCATTTCTACCCAGGACCCTCCTGTCCAGTTCCTGAGGCCCAGCCTGGTGACTCCATGCCCTCAAGGAATAAGATGGACCTATTAGACCTGATGCTGCTTGTATGAGATGTTTTTGAATTGAGAGAACATGGTTATAGGGAAATTACAAATTTGAATTTAAATTATATCGTTTGTTGCTTAGTCTTTTACTTATTTAGTACCTGAGCTAATTTTTAAAGAGGGAGAGAGGTAAAGTGATAAAAAAATAAGAAACAAAAGAGAAGGAAATATGAAAGAAAGCGAGAAAAGTAAAGGGAGGAAAAGCTCTTATATTCCAAGCCAGGTCCAGCTGTAATCAGCTGTATTTTTAGAACAGAATCCCATTGGTTTTCAGAAATATTTCATCAAAGGTAAACAGTAGAAGGGAAGAACTCAGGGTGAGAAGTAAGATTCAATTACTAGAAAACTAGAATCCACTGAAGCCATTCAATATCTACAAACAGAAAGAAGATATTATATTTGTAAATAAGATTGTTATCAACATTGTACATGGTTATTCAAAAGAGTTTTCAGAAGTCTGTGAGACATTGGTACAAGAATTTGTTTCTTCTATGTTGCACAGTTACTTTAATAGAATTCATGATCAAAATAAAGAGCATCTAAAACTCCTATATATAAAAAAAACCCACTTATTGACATTTTGTAGTTTTGTGATCTGTCATAACTTGTTATAAACTGTGTATTTTAAATATGTTGGTGGTGTGTCTTCCTCCTCTAAAAATTATATCATGGATCAATCTTCTCTACTTTTCAGCTAAAACCTAAAACAGAGCTAAGTCTTACAGCAGAAGAATGAACACAGTTAAGGGTCTGAAGACATAGAATCATAGAATCATAGACTTATAGAATGAATTGTGTTGGGAAAGATCTCCAGGATCATCAAGCCCAACCAATACCACCATCACTAAACATATTCTGTCACAGCTTAAAGTCACATCACCAGAATTCAGAAAACTTTTTCTAGCAAATCATAATTTTCCCAAAAATGGACATAAATATTGTATGTATGCAAAAATGCTATGTTCAATTACACAGAAAGGTCTTCACATCCAAGATTTTTCCTTAGATATTTAAGTAATAAGATTACCATTAAGCAGATAGAAACCCCCTAAGAAGTGTTTCTGGTCTCTGATGTCAAGGATGTAAGTCCTCACTGTAATTTTAGAGCTTGTTTCTGCTATTTTAAAAGCATTTATGTACTGTATAATCTTTGTCTGATAAGAAATTATTAGAAGTTAAGCAGTACTGATCAAGGATTTCTATAGTCTTTATAAAAATAATTAAATTATTTTAATGCATTTGTGGTATGTATGATTTCCTAAGGTTTGTTCTCTCTTGCTATGTTCATTCTTTTTCAATAAAGAGGAAAAAGACTGAGCTGCCATACTTACACAGTCTGTTCAAATCTGAATTACTAGTAAGGTCCTTGGTCAAATGCAATTCTACAATTGCTCAGAACATCAGAAAAAAATTATGCTATATATTGTTTGCAGAAATCAAATACAACAAGAAGTAGCATAAAGTTTGGAAACACACTCTAAAAATTAGAGTTTTTCTGCCAAGGCTTAATGGTTTCAGTATTAGTGTTTTATTTTTTCTTTTATGAAATGCCAGAATATCTAATTCTCCTTTTCCTTTTCCAAGTTAGATCCAGCTCTAACTGGAATAACTGATCTTTTCTGAAAGATAAATTCTAAATTTCTAAAAAAGTTAAATTTTGAACATAAAGTTCAGCTTGTAGGACTTCAGGCAAACTGAAACAACAAAGAACTCAGAACTCTCAAGTTCCAGAGTCTTACGGGGAAATATCAAGAAACATTAATAACTGCTGGCAGAGTCATTTGCTCTTTACCATAGTAAAATCTCTTAAGAAGTGGCTCTTCCTAAGTATTTGAACAGTGTTTACACAATAGATCCCTTTCATTATTGGTGTTTGAATAAATTTTTGTAATACAATAAACAAACAAATAATAACAAATGAGGAATGTGCAGGGAGCAAAACAAATATAAAGTCCTGTGAAGTTATTTTTAATCCTGTGATAATCTAAAATTGCTTTTTCAACAATGCCATAATATTCAGGAAATGTACAAAAATCACTTAAAAGCTGATGGGATTCTCAAGGGTGAATTGTATATGAGTATTCTATTTGCTGTGGGAGAATCTATCAAAGACTATGCAAGCATATTTAAACTTGCAAGGTGAAAAATTACAGTATTCTGTGCAAATGAGCTTGCAGTCCTTAAATTCAGTTTTAACGGTTGGATGTAATTGAACTCTATTTTCTATATTTTAGTTGCACTGCTGATGATCCTCAATGGCCACTTCTGGCATAGATTAGGTTTCCTGTAAAAGATGAGCATCTGAAATTAAGTCAGCAAAATCAAATGCTGTAATTTAGTTTTATCTCATTATTAAAGATATAACAAGGATTATATTGCATGCTATTATTGCTTTATGTCATGTTATAGAACATTATGTTCCATCAGGGCATGGGTAATCTCCATCAGGAAAGCACATAGTAATGGTAATGTACAGCTGGGCAAATGACTAGCTCTGGGAATTTCTTGAAGGCCAAAATTGTATGAAGAAATTTTTTGACAGCTGGAAATGTACGATAGAAATGTCCAAGTATGTATAACAGCAAACAATCTTCCTCATTTTCCTTGCTTTTTCTAAAGGGGAACAGAAGAAATTTTTCACTGACTCAAACCTTGGATTTTTTTTTTTTTATGCTAGAAAAATTATTTTGTGGAGGCTTGGAATGCAAAACTGATGAAATATTTTATATAATTCATCAGTTGAGTCCTTCTCTTACACTTTTTGAAATGTCCTCTTATCAACACCTTGCCATGCCAGGATACTGTTGAATCACTGATGGAAACCATACATACTGGGCAAAAAGAAACACGGAAGAGAAAGGAAAAGGGAAATTTTAGGTAAAATGAATAAAAATAAAGATGAGTTTGAGAGATTTGCATAACTAAGACACTGAATCCTGCAAAGCAAATGCAGTCAAAGGATGATGTCTGATAAGGAAATATTTGACATGCAATATATTGTGTGTTATAAATTGTGTTTGTATATAGGGATAGAAAGTTATACTTTGATGAGAATTGTCCGTTAGAAATCAAACAGAGCATCTTCAGCTGAAAAAATATGAACACTTTCATAGTCACTAACCCTGTGAATAACTAAACAGCTTGACATTCAATTAAACTCTCATTTGATGAAGACAACAGTTTATAGAGTTGGGTTTGGGGGTGGTTTTTTTTGGGTTTTTTTTATAGAGTTGAGTTTGGGTTTTTCTCATTGGAGATATTCAAAATTAATATAAAGAAAACAAATTGCATATATTTATAAGCTTCCAGTCTTCAGATCTCTCAGAAACATGACTAGGAACTAGGAATAGGAATTTCTGTAGACACTAATTCCAGGAACAGAGTCAGCACTTATTATAACTGAGTTTATATGGAGTCTATTGTGTTAACCTTTCTCATGTTACTACTTACATATAAGTTTGAAGAATTATTGGACAAGACTTGACACAGAAAAGGCAGGGGTTTAAGAAATGCCCAGGCATACGTCAAATGGCATTGTTTGGGCAGGCACATTTTACTCTCTTATCTAGTACACTGGGCTTAATTTATGCACTAAAATTAGGTAATTTGTGCTGCCTGCAATACATAAGTCTTGTTTATGTTGCTGGCAGCTCCAGGAGACATACTTGAGGAGTGACAGTCAAAAGCCAGATGGGGTGCCACAGAATTTGAAAGCTGAGCCAAGCCTATATGTTGCAAGAAGAAATCTACAATTTTCTACAACCTGGAAAAACAATTTCATCCTTACTACTTTTCTGGTTTATTACAGCTATTAGCCTGCTGAAGATGAACCCTAAGAAACATGCTAGCACTTAGAAAATTATCAAGAACTCTGTTAATCTAGAAAATGTTCAGAATCTCTGATTTTTCTACTGATTGAACTGGAACAGAGATTATACTAAAACTATACAAGAATTATATTACATTATATCATAAAAGTTGTGAAGGAGGAAGGTCAGAAGTCATTTCAAGCAAATGATTTCAAAAGATAACATCAAGTGGTCCTAGATCATGGGGATCCCTAGTGGGCCAGAATACCAACTTGGGGTCCATAGAAAGGTTAAAATTCAGATAGATTTTTGTTACAGAAAGAAGAGCAAGTGAGAAAAAGGTGATACAAACCACATGATCAGAGTTGTTCAGGAATCATCCCACCAGGCATATCTGCCCCTTATCAAAAGAGTCTCATGCTGAAAAATAAACATCTATCTTTATGATACATTAAGGTGTCTGACTTGCTCTGGCATGGAGAAGTGGCATCATGAAGGAGGCAGTGGACAGAATAAAACTCTTGTAACAAATCTTCCTATTTATTTATTTATTTGTTTGTTTGTTTTAATCCTTGGAAAAGAGGGTAAAGATTAAAATTACTAGATTTGTCATAAGTGTCAGTTGAGATGCAACAGCTCTCAGATTGTTAAAAGAAAAAAATGAATCCAACCACTATAGCCAAAATAAATGGTTCGTAGAGCTGAAGATTTTTTAAAAAAAGTTAATCTTTCCATATGAAGAAAGTTGAAACCAGCTACTTGAAGAGTTTCATCCAGTGAGATGAGGAAGTTCACTAGTGCAAATATCTCTGTAATATGACAACAGTCAGAAGCTCACTTGGGAAAGTAGGAAGCCAGAAGCTTGGCTGCCTATCATTCTCAAAGATGAATAAAAATCTTACTTTAAAAAAATTGCATTCTCAATTTATTTCAAGCCAATTCGAAAACAAAATTTAATCAACATTTCAATGAAAAGACTAAAGAAAAATGTTTTGGTTTTGTATTTTTGTTTGGTTGGATATTTTTGGTTTGGGGGGGTTTTTTACATCTTAAAAAAAACTTTTCTATTTTGTTTTCTTTACATCTAAGGAGATACTTTCTTGATCCCAGCTGTGTGAATACTTTTGAAAATAAAATTTAAAATAACAAAACAAAACTTTCCCAAAAATACTGGATATTGGGGATAGGGTTGTAATTCTCTTTTGTTTTGGTATTTTGTTTTGTTTTGAAGGGACATTGGTTTTTCCTGATATAAATTAGTCTATATATATTTCAAAGACTCAGTTTTTGTTTAGTAAAAAGTACTTTTTTCAGGAGGAGTTTTACTCAGGCATTTTCATGTACTTCTGGTCTGAATTACAGTTGTGGTTCACAAAACTACAGAATAAATTATCTCTGCCACTTCTCAAAAAAGAAAATCTAATTTTTGTCATTATTTTCCCATTTCCAACTGATGTAGCCTAAATTGGATTTGGTAATAGTAAGACAAAAAGACTGAAAAATAATACAATCTAGTTCTGACTTCAGGTCTACAGCAGAAAAGTAACAGCTTTTCATGCATTAATAGTATGTGCATTAAAATAGCTTGAGTCATCATCTTCAAAGTGACTAGCTGCAAAGAGTGACAGAGTAAATTGTAAGTTTCATTGTAAATATGATTTCACGTCTCTTAAAATGTTATTCAGATTTTACTGTATGTTGAGTCCTACTTTGCATATCTTGATGAATATGTACCAGTTATCATATTTTAGAAAGTCAGTATTAAATCTAATCATGATTGAAAGGAATAGCATTGTTTTCCTAATATCACAGATAACCTCCTTTATGATAACTTAATAATTTGAGGATTTATGTTAGTCTTTTATTTTAAATAAAAAATAATATTTGCCTAATTAAAAGTTTACTGGGTCTTTAATCAAAATGCATTTTGATGCTAATAAAGAAAAAATATATGACTTATTATATGAAAATGTATGTGTATGCATAATAAAATATCTATAATAATTACCAAAACATTCCAGAAATAAACATATTTTGCTATTTTAAATATTAAAATAATTTTTTAAAGACCCACAAAACTAGTAGTAGTTGAAAAATTTTTCTTGCTATTTAGAGACCTCACATGAACAAAGGCAGCTAAATTATGTAGCCTTCTTGGGGTAAATAATTGGCAGTGCTGTTTGTACTCAAGAAGCAAGATAATAATTAATATGCCTAAACATCGCAAAGTTAAGATCATGAGATCCTCTTGCTTGAACTAAAGGTCTAGGCTCATTGATTTACAAGATTTGTAGTCTGATTAAATTTGCAGCCCAGATGGTTGGTGGGCATGGGAACTCATTTCCTAGGGATGAGGGTCTCCAAAGAAAACAGTCTCTGTGAAGAATTTAAATGTCACAATGTACAGATAGGTACCCATACATTTCTTCATGCCTTTCTGTCTGGAGGAACAGGCTGGTTTGTCAGTAACTTTCAATGCACATTTCAATAACATTAATCATATGTCAGGTCCTTTGATATAATGTACAGTCTAATGCTTCATTTCTTCTTTATTCCTCTTTCTCCTAGTCTTAACTGTGAGAGGGGACTTAAAACACAGATAATAAGTGTGCAGGACTTAGTTCTTCTGGTTCCTGTCAGCCAATTTCTCCAGGCTGTTGTGGTCCCTCTGGATGGCAGCATGACTCTGTGGTGTATCAGCCACCCATCCCTCCCACTGTGTCATCAGCAAAGTTGCTGGAGGGTACAACCTACACTGTCATCCAGATCTTGGGACAATGTGTTTAATGAAATTTTTAAACATTTGAAAAAAGTTGCTTTTTTTTAAATTTCCTGAAAAATGATTTATTTTTAGATATTTCGTTTAAGATATACAAAAGATCTTAAATAAAAAAAAAAAAAAAAGAAAGAAAAAGAAAGTCAGAGAGAGTTTTGTTTGTTTTTTTCACAATGCTGCAAAGTCACTATTATGCCAAAAGAAACAGACCCTATTGTTCTTGCCATGTAAAAATCAGTGTGAAGTAATTCATGGGGTTCCACAATGTCATGATGTATTCATTGTTCAAATTCAGGATAGTAGATAACCTGTTCCCCAAAACACAGATACAAGAGTAACTTCGTTCATAACTCAACCTATTTCTACACATGCCTAGAGATAAGTGTTGATAACATCTGTAAAAAACAAACTAACAAAAATCAAACAAATGGATACGATTATTTAAGATGCCTTTTTGCTGTACTTTAGGATGTTTATCATTATTATGGGAAATGAAGAGCTGAGAAGCACAGATGACAACCAGAAGAAAGAAATAATGGGAAGTGAGACCTATCTAAAAAGAATTTAAGGGGGGAGGAAAATGGTCCCTGCATTTAGAGAAAAGCAGATTTGAAAAAGTAGATTAAATAGGTGAGAAGAAACAGAAAGAGTTATGGAAAGAGATGACATATAATCATCAAGAGAGATAAATAGGTATGTGATGGCTAGTTTCTGATCTCAAGAGAAGATGGAAAAGGGAACTTCAAAGGCCTTTGCTCTCTGCAATGGTGCCTAATGGAATTCTGGAAAGTTGTTCTCCAAGATCAAAACTTGATCTTTGATTTGATATTATGTGCCTTTTCTTGAGACCAAAACTCCAACATTCCAGAGTTTCTTCTTTGTGAGTAAAACTGGATAAATGAACATTTTTCATTATCTTAGTAAGGCTGACTGGTCAAAAAATAGCACTGATATCTTCATTATGGTCATTCATTCCATGCAAAGATGAACTGAAACCAATTTATCTAAAAATTCAACCTTCTAACCTTTTTCAAACTGAATATTAAACAGTCGGACAAATTTAACACTCATCTACTCTCCATATATAGCTCTAATAATCTTGCCATCTTCAATGAGATATGCAGATTGCAAATCAGATATGATTCTGGCTTATTGGAGAAAGTCCTGTAATTCTTCAGAGAAAGTTCCAAGCCATCATGTGAGGATGCTCTTTGCAAGCTGCTTGCTGCAGTAACTGTTTATAGTAAAAATGGAATGAGGAATGCAAGCTCTATGACCCATAAGAGTTAAATTATTATATTTAAATATTTTTGTTGTATATGCTCTGTTTTACTATAAGAATCCCTTAGAATCTCATAGGAGAGAATCTCTTTTTCCCTTTCTAGGTATTACAGAAATGTATAGGAATAATCAATCTACAAGTCTGTAGTCACAATAGACCTGCATAAAAAACCAAACAAAACAAAACAACCAACCAAAAAAACCCAAAAACAAGCAAAAATCTGTCATAAAAGCAAGGCTTTTTGTGTCTGATTTATTTTTATTCTTTCTTGAAATATGGCTACAAACTATTTCCTGACATTACTTTCAGTATAAATACTTCATAGATGTGAAGAAAGCATCAGCTCTTCATCCTAAAAGAAATCTTTCAAACTGCTGGAAATTTTACCATATTATGATCATGTCTTTCTGCTTTGAAGAACTTTTTGAACTCCTTTCTTACCTTTATGACATTCTGAAAATTCATGGATTATTTTCTATCACATATTGTCATTTTACTCCTTTCTATCAAGGTTTACAGATATTTAAAAAATTTCTAATAACATTAAATTAAGATGGCAAAGGTTAATTTAATTAGCATAAAAGCTTAAAGTTTGTGTGTGCAAGGGGTACTACAAATACTGCATTTTAGTATGAGCATTTATATTTAAATAAGATGGAACAATTGAAGTGTCCTGTACTTCTCTCAGGTTGGAATTTAGGCAGAATTAAGATCCCAGGACCTCTCAGACAGAAATCTTCGTGTCAGATGAAGACATTACAAAATTCTGAGGCCATCCTTTGGTAAGTGTAAAGGTTCTTCAAGACCCCTAATGATGAGTATTATTGTGTTTTCCTCCTTCTGAGGAGCCTATTTCACTCTCACACTCAATTGCAATCTATATTTAGTTAGAGAGTTTCTTAGACATTGATTACATCTCCAGTATAGTCAAAATCACTGCTCTTGCTCTAAGCAGGATGAACACAAATATGATTGCATTGAAACTCATTAACTCATTAAAAGAGTTGGCCATCTTTTTTTTTTTTTTTTTTTTTTTTTGGCATGATAGGCTCATGATTAAAGCATTTGTCCCTCAGTCTGAAAAGTACATGTCCGTAGAACATGATATCCACTGTGTCTCAGGACACAGAATAAATTATATATTTTCTGGCTGCAGTCTCTTTTCTGACTGGAATCCACTATCCACAAAGCCATAAGAGAAAAGGCACCAGGTTAGGGCTATGAAACAAATATGAAAATAAGGCTCTTCTGTTCTGATTCCTCCTCTAGATTTGTACTGATTCCTCAACAGTGCTGCTCCATTATAGACTATGTGATATGTTATTTGGTATAAAAAATATCTTGTAGATTTGAAGAGTAGCAGAAACCATCTGACTTGTATAAATGCTTGTTTTATGAGCAAAAAAATCAACTTGTCCTTTTTTTATGTTTTTAGCTGCATTCATGGCACTTATTTTTGAATTATTTAGTATTATTTTGTTCTCATTTATTTATTTACAAATGTTCTGTGCTCTAAATCCTTTAGATGGTTTGACTATTATTCATTCTCGATGACACAGCATCATATGTGTGAACATACACACAGATTCCTAACCATGAAAAGTCACATGTGTTAGGAACTCGAGAAGAGTGTGTGTGTATATTCACCTACTTTAAAAGATATATACAATGTTGGGGTAACCACAGTTGACCAGCATCCAGTCCCACAGTGGGGAGTTCTCCTGTCACAGGCCAGTAGATAGAAGGTAACTCTGGCTACATGTGCCCAGACAACAATCAGTAGAGAGACCAAGCACACAGTCCTATGACTTTTTGGTGACTTTAACTCTGAAACAATGGCCTGATCATTCTTCAATATTTTTTTTAACAGTGAAGAGTCACTTTGTCCTTCACAGATTAGGTTTCTTCATTCCTCTGGCAATCATTGATCTGCACAATGTGCAAAGTGTTTCTATTTAATTTGATTACCTTTTAGTCAGATAACCATACACACACACACACACACACACATACATATATAGGCATGCACAATATGATCATAAACATAGACACAACCACTCAAAAATCTCTGTAGTGTCTTAGGTGATGTGTACAGGTCTGTTCTTTCAGCTCTGAAAGGATTCATCAGAAGCATAAGAAGGTAAACAGTAATGACCTGCAGAAGGAAAAAATATGCAACTAAATACTTCTATTTGATTCTTTTCATCTTAACCTATATTATATGGCACAGCGAGATTACCAGGAACAATATTTCTAGAATAACTTATCAAGATCTATTACAGTACATTTGTGTAATTATTTTAGTATTTAACATTATTAACAATCAATTGAAATGTGATTGTTCCAGTGTAATTTTTTTTTAATAATCAGCAAATTAAAGAATGAGATGGAAGTGGAATACTATGTTCCCATTACAGTGGGTTTTCCATTTTTTCCATCTTTCCATTTTGCTCACACAGGTAAATGTACAAAGATATTTGCACAGTGTTTGCACAAGGCCTGTAAGATATAAATTCACCCAACTCCAAAGAAGTTCTAGGAAAAATACCTAGACTAGAGCAGCTAGAAAGAACATCAATTATGATGCTATAGTAAACTGTGAAATAAAAGCTACTATTTGTCCCCAACTGTCATCTTGCTTTCTTTCTGCAAGTAGTGACTGTCCTCTGTTAAACTTATGGGAGTTCTGATTACATAAGATGCTGTGGCACAACTAAATATGTTTAGTTGCAGAAGTTTAAGGCATGTTCAATGACTTACTATCTAAAGGTAGAGATCATGCCCAAAGAATTACTGAAAATACCTGAAGGTATAAATCATCTTGCAGGTTTTGAAGGTCATCTTGCATGACACATGATCCTGAAAGATATTTATTTTTAGGTAATTTTTACTGCTTAGTTATGTCCTTTTTCTTTGGCTTGAGGGGTTTTTTTGTTTGTTTGGTTTGGTTTTTTTGGGGTTTTTTTGGTTTTTTTTGGTTTTTGGATTTGTTTTTGTTTTACTTTCTTAAACATGCTTGTCTCCATAGAAAACCTAGATAGATAACAATTAAGTCGATGTATACACTGCTAACACTGTTTTAAAGATCAAGCTTCCTTAATTTTGCTGAAGGGAACACCTAATTTTGCATCTGAAAATCTGAATCAATTAAGTGAATGTTTAGGTTATTTAGCCATCTGCAAATTATGTGACTTCTTTTTTTCCTTTTATTTGAACGGAACTGTACAGTCCTGCAAAGATTGCAAAGCATGACCATGTTTTATAGGTAGCTTCTGAAAGACTTTCTCTTCTGATGTGTGGACTAGAATAAAAAGGTATTTAATCCTTCTTAATGGGAACAAAATCTTAGTAGATCTATGCAGTTTTTTAGGATAAATTCAGTGTTTTTTCATGACAATGTAATGACTTTTTATGAAACATTAGGAATGTCTGATATTTGCTAAAGTTTCGCACTGAGATAAAATTTCAGTAAGAAATTATTTTATATTAACTGCAATGTTATTTAAGTATTCAGTGGCACACATGTACAAGCTAGGAGCATATTACAGGCTTCATCACAAGTGATACTAATTAGGTTGGGAGACTGAGGATCATAAATCTTTTTGCTGAATTTTTTCAAAGGCCAGGTAGTAGAGATTGCTGCTGTAGCTCAATATGATTGCATCATTACTGAAAAATGCAACAAGGAAATTAGGAAAACTAATTATAAATTACCATTCTATTGTACTGATTTTAGTAACAGAATATGTATTGTAATACAATTAAAGTACTAGGGATCATTGTGAAAAAAAATCTCATGAGACTGTGACAGGTCAGGTTTTAAACTTTCAAGCAAAACTTCACTAAATTCATTCATTCACAGCGCCCTTCATGCCAATAATTAATTCTTATATGTCATTAATAACTATTAATATGAAGATGACATTATTAATCTTTAATATCTCAAATTATCTGTGAGTACAAAATGTTGCGTATTTGCTACTGATGGTTCTGGGTGGTCCTGGGTCTTCAATATCAGGTTGGTCACATTTGAGAACTCATTAGTGAGAGAAGCCAGAATTTGAGCTGTCTTGTCTTCTTTCTTTTCTGATTGTCCTTCCTCATGTCTGTTGTTTTAATGCTATTTGCCCTCCCAACGCTGAAAACTAACAAATTAAGCAACCCCCACAAAACACCCTCCCCATAAAAAACACAAACAAAAAAAGAGTAATGGAGGGATGTACCTGCTCTAGATGGAACTTACTCTGTGGTTTTGCCAGTCAATATCCTAATGTGTTTGGAAGGATGTTCTGCCCATTCTCACCCTATTGTTCTCATCTTGACTTTTCACAATTTTTTAACAGATGTAAATGAACATTTTAACTCTATAGCCCCTTTGATTCCCTGTTGTTGTACTCACTACTGCACATATATAGGTCCAAGATGAATTAGTTATACCCAAATTAACACATTTCAAATGTGTAACTGCCATAGTATCTGATCAGGTTACACAATATTTTTTGATCTGTACAGCTTCCCTCTCAAGTTCCATCACTGAGAATACCAAAGTTTTAATCTATATCAAGTGTTTGTCCCTGAAATTAGTATTTTAATTATTTCTGGGTTTTCTTCTGATTTGGTTTGTACAATGAAGCAACCTAACAGGCATGAACAGGATTTCTTTCAGACAAAACTAAACATGAAAATATATATTACATGCACACCTACTGTTAGCTGTGGTCAGAAATGGTCATTCAGTTCCTCAGACCTGGCCAGCACCATAATATGATAGAGATTGGAGGTGACCTCTGGTCCTTAAGCCTGCTCAAAGCAGGAGCAGCTGAGATCAGGCTGCTCCATGCCCTGCTATGTGGATATCTCCAAAGACAGATGTTCCAAACTGTTTTGCTACAGGACTACTCTTGGTCTGAGTAGTAAAAATCATCTTTAATAAATAATCAGAATTAACCTTGAATCTTCCGCCTGATGCCTCCTAACCTATCAGTTTTAATCTCTGTGAAAAATTTGACTTCATTTTCTATACTGTCCTGTTATATTGTTAAAAACATGCCTAATTTCAAGTCAGAGTAATTTCAGAGTTCTTCTGAAATATAATACAACTGCTCAGAATTCTGTAGTTCATTATTCTTTTAATCTTCTTTTTACTTTTTTACATTTTTTTTTCAAATCAGTAAAATTATGTTATTTGAGGAAAAATATTTATATATTGATTATTGTTGCACCACATAACCCCAGCTGGTTAAAAATATTTTATGAAGTTTTTGGTTTTACTGAAAATAGATCAGAGTTATGGGAATGATTACAAAAAAAGGAGAAATCTTTGACAGCCTCTTACGTTCACCCTTCCTTTCTGTACCTCTGTTTTTTAAAACAAGGTTAAGTTAATAAGTACAATATGATTAACACTACTTATTGAAATTAATGATTAATAGATACTAGAAAGATTTGTCATTCATTTTGATAAGCAAGGAAATCTGATGCACAAACTGTCTTCTAAATCAAGGGTAATAAAGCCAAGGGCCAGCTTTCTGTTACCACTCCTAAAGAAACAGGTAAAGAATTAGTGCATAAGCAAAATCTTTCTTGTGTCCTGATGTGGGTAGGCATGTGCAGCACAGCCTAGAGTCAATTCATCAGCACAATTAAATATTTTTAATTTTAAAGGCAGTTAACCACAGGCTCATCTTTCAAGACGATGTGATAAATTTTGCATGCCTTAAAACTTCTGAATCACGAATAGATACATTTATATAAGACAGCCTGAGGAGCAGATTCTCACTTGTTAAAGGTTCACAAGAGGTGATCTTCCTCTCAGTTAAAAATTGTGGAACTTTAAGATTTTATGGCTGGCTGGTTATTTCCATATCCCCAAAATAACTTTTAGTACTCTAAATAAAAGCTTTTCCCCAACATACTGACTTTAGTTCCACTGGGGAAAGGGAATTAATAAGACTTAATTGTGGTTTTAGATTGAAATACAGAAGATAGTTTTCCTATAAAAAATATTCCGTTATCTAAAGAATATTGTATAATGTAAAGAATAAAGACTTCTTTAAGGCTAGAAATCAACTTCAAGCATGAAGGATGGACAATGAATTGTATGACTAAATAATTAAAGGGATGAAAATATTACTATGCTTACAATGTGATTATATGTTATATTATATTATTACTTTACAATATTAATATCATCAGTTTATTACAGACATCACATGCGTCATCAGATACACATCAGAAGCAGCACAAACTTTTGTCACTGCACAAAAGCTTTGCAAGGACTGGCACAGCTACATTTTCCAACACTGCATTTTCTTGTGTCCCAGTCCTTCAACTGACCCCAATCTGAATTCATTCAGAAGAATGATTTCACTGTAACTGATAGTGCTTTCAGCGTCCCAGTTAGAGTAAATTGTTTACAAGATCACCAAAGACACTGACCCTTGGCCACATTTTGAAAGGATATGAATGTACCATCGAAATCAAAAAGGAGAGAGGAATTAGCAAAGACCACAGACAAAGCCCATTAACTATCCTATAGGCTCAGCCCCCAGTTGTGATTGTCTCACAATATTTATATTCTAATTTTCAAGAAATTAAATTTATAAAGCAACAGTTTTCTTCAATGAATGATTTTTTTTTTAAATATATTTAAGAGTTTTAATAAACTTGTCAGACTTGTTACTTGTCTAAGTTTCTGCTACATAATGAAGTCTTTTCTGTGACTGGAGAGCACACAAGCAGAATTTTTAAATGAGAGACCTAATTTTGGCAGGTCTAGGTCTAAGTCCCCTAGTTCTCCAGAGTCTCCTTTATTTCAAGTTCTATTAGCAATGTACGGTGCTAACTCATGTCCAAGCATATCCCAGAAATCCCTCCTGAGATATTTAGCCATGTCACTTTGAAGAATACCGAAATGAGCAAGAACAGAGGGTTTTTTTGGGTTTTTTTCCTTTGATTCTTTTAAATTCTTTGCTCTGACATAACCTTTGAAATAGATATCACTGTGTGAACAGACTGAATAAAAATAGGTAAGTTTTATGAAAAATGAAAGCATTTATAATTATATTCAAATCCTGCTAAGAATGAAATCCCACTGATTTTAATAGGATCAGAATTAGGCCCCACATCTCATCTAGTTAAGCCTCAATACTGCAACAAAGAATGGTCATTGTTTTGAGACCAGTTTAATACTTGAAGTGGGGTCATGCATGCATAGCATGATGAGCTTCATTCTAAGCTCTGAATTTCTTTGCATTAAGTCAGGTAATTTATGGTATTTGAACAGCTTCTGCAGTTGAGATGAATCTTTTTAACATTTAAATGAACAGTAGGAATAGAAACAGCGGGATACTGAAGAATGTACAGTAAACTGTTGAGCAAAGGATTGAAATAGGAGAATAAATGAATTTTGCAAACTATTTCTTTAGTCTGAATGTTTTAAAAATAAAACCAAAGGAATATCTCCTATGTATTCATGCTGCTCATAATCTCTGACTGAATTCAACTTCACATTCCTTCTACATTGTCCTGTAGATAAAATATCTTCACTGGAGTTACATCAGAAAGAAGTGACTGGGTGCTAGCAGGCAAGATGAGGAATCGAAACTTGATAAGGAAGCAGTAAAATTATCTTGTGTACCAGAGAAATCATACTGAGTAGTAGGCTTACATGCAGAAAGGCCTTCTACCTCCTGAGAAGAAAGATGTTGCTCCAGCATATTTAATTCTTGATTTCACTATCATCATTAGGAAGACGTGCACTACAGTTAAACTTGATTTATTCCTTTGCATTCTCATGATTGAGATTAAAACAGACTGGGCAGATGGGTATTGATCAAGAGTCTTCTAATTCAGTCTCATCTAAACATGTCCCTTCATAAATGTAGTATTCACCAAGGCAGGGGAAAAATGCATAGATGTAAACATGTACACATTCCTGGCACTGACAGTCTAGAACATGAATAACAATGGTGCCATAGAACTATTGAGACCTCCATAAGAAAGTGGGGAAAGGATATATGGGGAGATAGCTGTGAACATGGAAATAGGAGTGATGATGGGAATCAGTGTTCTTCACCTAATAAAAAGGCTTCTTTTTCTATTAACACACAGAAACACCACTGTTTAGAATACAGTTACCTAAAAAGGAAAGAAAAGAAAAAGTAAGAACAAAGGTGCTTCCAGAGATTTTCAAAGGTATATTGACTATTTAATTATTCAAGGTAAAGGATTTTTTTTCTGATGCTGCCTTCTAGGAGGTGTTTTTTCTGAATAATTATAATTTTAAACCACTTTTAGAAAGGTATTTTATTTTAGTGCTCTAAAATAAATGGGGTTTTTATGTTGCTATTGACGATCTGGATGAGGGGATTGAGTCTACCCTCAGCAATTTAGATTCACCAGGTTGCATAGGAGTGTCAATTTGCTGGGGTGTAGGAAGGATCTGCAAAGGGATCTGGACAGACTAGATCCATGGGCTGAGACCATAGGTTTAACCAGGCCAAGAGTCAGGTCCCATATTTTGACCACAACAGCCCCATGCACCACTACGGGATGAAGAAGAGTGGTTGGAAAGTGGTGCAGTGGAAAAGGCCCTGGGGGTGCTGGTTGACAGTGGCTGAACATGAATCAGCAAGTGCCAAGAAGGCCAATGGCATCCTGGCCTGTGTCAGTCATAGTGTGGCCAGCAGGCTCAGGGCAGGGATTCTTTTCCTGTATGGTACCCCTTGAGTCTGGTGTTCAGTGCAGGAGGGGCACTGAGGAGCTGGAGTGTGCCCAGAGGAGGGCAGTGAAGCAGGTGAAGGGTCTAGAGCACAAGCCTTATGAGGTGCAGCTGAGGGAGCTGGAGTTTTTAGCCCAGAGAAGAGGATAAGGGTGACCTTATTTCTCTCTACAACTACCTGAGAGGAGGTGAGTTACTTTACTAGGTAAAGTAACTTACACCATCAATAATAAGCAATTTCCAGAAGAGCTTCATGTCTTGATGGACATCTCAGGTCTTATCAGCATCAAGAAAAGTAGAGGATGTTAGAATGTGCATCTAAATGTTTTACTAGCTCAGTTTTCATCCTTCTTATCCATTACATGGGTTACACGTTGGTTGGTATATATATATATACATATATATATAAAATAAATAATAATAATTCAAAAGATTTCATTTTGGTGGTTTTAATATGTTAACAACAATAAAAACTTCGATGATGTTTTAAAGTACAGTCTTCTTAGACAGTGAACACTAGAAACTGAGGGTGTTCTTTTTACTCAAATATCAATGGTTGTATTTTCTGAAGCAGAAATTTACAGCTTCTGTTTCCCATGATGAATTGGAGTTGTTCAGAAGATTGCTATGTGGGATGCATATATGTTGCCATGGATCATTACAGCAGTCTATCATGTGAATGTGTTTTAAAATAAGTTTTGCAGCACTTTATTTAACAGGCCATAGACCTTGTGAATTTTATATGTGGTACTACACCACTAAAGACATATTTATAGAAAACCAGAACCAATGTACATAAAAGCTTAATTTATTTAAGTTTCTAAATGCAGATATTTCTTAATAACTTTCTATTAATAACAGACTATTACTCTGGACTATTTACTTAGCCTCTTCCTAGTTTTAATGTGTAAAACTAGCATTTATGCCCTAGAATTTGAAAATACAAGGATTTCTTTGCTAACCCCCATCATTTTAACCAATAGTATGAAATTGCTATGCTAGCTTGGTTTTAGTACTAACTGTTGAACATGGTTACTGCAGAAATAATATTTTTTCAGTTTAATTAGTAGAAATAAGGCAAATTAATTGTTTTCTCAATTGTTTGCTTCCCCATTCTCAATCCTAGTTTTCATTTAGGTTTAGTATAAATTGTTAATATACATCTTCCCACTTGTTCCTTTCTTTTCATAATTGCATATTTTAATAGAGTTCAAAAAATTCAGTGTAGTCTTTGACAAATATTTATTCAAAATTTAAGTGTATCTAAAATGCATAAAAATTATGTAAGTACTATTTTTATCTTAATATAACTCAAATTCTTACCATCAAATTCCTGTAATGATTTCAAGAAAGTCCCAAGCAGACATAAGCCTTGTTCTACCCATGAAGCCTTAACTTCCTACCATCTCTTATTTTATATTTAAATCTAAATATTGATCTGTGATGTTTATAGCAAAATATGTATCTGCAATAAACCATTGATAATTTTATTTAGAGAAACAACTCAAAATAATTTAGTGCTACAATGTGTACTACCTATTTTGATCCCCAGAGAAGCCATCAGTGTTTAGGATATTTAAATGAAGATGTTCATATACATCCTTAGGGCTCTGGAAAATTATTTGTTAAGTGCGTTATATTAAAATTCTGACAAATATCAGTTCTTTAAAATATCAGAGTTCTATAAAATTTCATAATTTATCTCTTGAGGGGCAGTCATTTTGGCTATAGTAATGTATTTCATCATCATTATCATAAATGAATATTTAATTCTCCAAAATTCTTGTCTAATTTATAGGAGTAAGATAGCACCAAGTATCCATCTGCATGTACTAACTCCTATTTCAGTGTCCCTTTTGTTATATTGTGTTAAGTTTCTCAAGATAAAGCTCACAAATACTGTTGTACCTATATCCCAAGTGAAGAAAAAACAGGTGAAATAACACATTAATTTTTATAGATTGTTTTTGAGATTTTTTTGCAAATAATAAGTAATAGAATCACTTTATATATTATGAAGGACATGAGCTTAACCAAATAATCCAAAGACTTCAAGACAAGCTGATAGTTTTTCAGCTGTAAATCACCAAGGCTGCTCCCTTTTGTGGGTAAGCAACACAAAAGTATTCCTTGAGTTCCTTACACTTACATTTATGCTATCCAGTTACTCATGCTGAGGTGATGTGCAAAACACTAAATTGGCCTTAGGCTGGACTTTCATTATAAATTTTTCTGCTGCAGATAGATCTCTTAATATGATTGGAATGGCTTCTTACCTTGATCAGGGTTTACAGTATATAAAATGTGCGTGCAAATATATATTTGTATATTTCGATACTGAAAGCAAATTATTGTGAAAAAAAGTTCAGGTTTGGTTCCACTGGAAACTGATAGAAGTTGTTAACAGAAAGGAGAATAAATATTGTTGCAGTTTTTCAGTGTTCCACAGACACTAAAAAGCTAAGGATAGAAAATGCAGCTGGCTTGTGGGCTGATGAGAACATTGTGTCCAGTTTACATTATAGAGCATTTGTTACTTTTAAATGATAGCAATATAGCACTGACAGTTGGCTAAATAACATAAACAACTTTTTCCTCCCAAAACAACAATGTGTAATGATGTAGTTGGAAATTCACTCCCTTTTTCTCTTTCTTTGTTTGCTTTTCTTACAGCTTTTGGAAATAGTGTTAAATATATTCTACAAATCAATGTAACCAAGTAATAACTTGTTTCTTTATCAATCTTTTCTTACAGCAGCACAGGACTCATGTTTTGGGGGATTTTTTAATCCTTTTCAAAACCACTATTGAGGAGTATATTTATTATGGATAAGATTTAGAAATAATTGATGCTGAACCTAACATATCTTTGATTCTGTTTAGATTTTCCTTCTGTTACTTCTTTGTTTTGACAACAGAAAAATAATCCTATATTATTCAGCCACTGGTATCTTTTTACCATTTACTTGATACTCACAGAATTCTAGAGTCATCTCTTTAATATCACAAATAATTGAAATAGTAATGCTAACCAGCTTCTCTACACTTTTATTCCAAAATTATTAGACAAGTTACCACACATATTCTGTTGAAAATCTGGTTAGAGACAGAAGGAATTTCATTTGGACAACATTTATTATCTAGTGTCCTCCAATTTTTACTAGGTTTTTTTTGCATTCTTTAAGAGCATTAAAAAGAACCAAATATCTTTACTACTTCTTAACAGTGTCAAATGTCACTAATACTATTATGTAATAGACACAAATAGTAACTTCAGTTGTTTGCATAATTTCTCTTTTCTCTTGCTGCCTGCCATTTTCTAATTTCTAACCCATTCTTTTATTTCACTAATAGAATCATGAATACTAAAATATGTAGTGATATACAAAAGGATATGTATTGTCCTTTATATTGTATGAAGGTATTAGAGCATATAACTTCTGTGTGTGGTAATTCTATCCAGCACATTAAAAAAACAAAACTGCCTTGTAAATTTGTCAGACATTTTCAGAATCTTATAGACACACCAGAAAAAAACAGAAAAGAATCCCAGCCTCTATAAGATGGTTCAGTATTAAAAAATTTAATATATCTACTAATAGGATCTAAAATCACTGTTAACATACAAAATACAGTTTAAATTTATAAAATGATAGTTCTGAATTTTCTTTATTATAACTAAAGCCTGGGTTTTATTATTTAAGCTACTTAGCAAGTAGATTTGCATTTTTTAGTAAGATTTTTGAGCTTATCTCTGTGTTTTGTGTCTGTGCTTTTCAATCTGCTTCTGAACAAATTTCTATACTTCACTATTGTTTGACTGAAAATATAAATTCGCTATTCTGTTGCATCCACACAATGTTATTTGGCGCTGGAGAGATTTCAAGTGACTTGACCACATCAAGTCTAAGGAAAATGTAAACAGAATATTTCTGAGGACTTTACAGTCTATTATTTCTGCAGGGTTTTCTGCTCTAGAAAAGACCAAGAACTACATTCCAAACATTTTTAAAATATTGCCCCCTCTTTTTATTCTTTATCTCGTTTCATGCCACTTTATACTTAGCTTTTTTTCTTCTTTACCCAAAGCATTTCTTAGGCTAACTTAACACTTGCTGGGGAATTTGTAAACCATTATGGACTTCAAAGTAGGGGAACAATCTACATTAGAGACCATTCGACAGAAGGAAGATAGTGTTTCTTTTTAATAAGCATTGTACTGCAAAACCCAATTTTCAAAATAAAGTGATAAATTATATAATATTTTTCTCTAAAATGCTGTTTGAATTTATAATATAGTAATGAAATGCAATGTGAAATCTATTCCTTAAATTCTTTCAAATATCTAAAAATTTAAAAAATGCAAACTGAGGGTCTTTCTATATTGATTAACTTAAACTTTAACCACATGTATTTCCAAGGTGGGACTTAAGCCACTATATAAGTCTTTTAGCAGAAAGAATATTAAGTGACTGTGAAATAATTAAGCATTGGCATTACTGTATTGTAGAAAGACTCACACAGAAATTGAATACGAATATACAGAAAATTCAGGAATTTATGAGGACCTTCCTGAAATACCACGTTCTTTCCAGTTAAAGTCTTTTGTTCCAGCCTACAACACTTTTCTATCTGTGCAAAAAATAAAACAATATTTTGAGGAAAATATAGTTAACCTGTGAAATTCACTGCTGAAGACCCAAATAGCTTACTGAATTCTGAATGAGACTGGACAGCAACAAGACAGAGTCTATCAGAACTGCCCCTCTTCCATTTTTTTCAGCAGAATACAAGGGAGTAGTGCCTTAGGGGCCTAAACCTCCTCCTGAGTTTCCAAGAGCCACTTAAACTGCTTACTTTCTAGCACTGTTTCATCTTTAGAGTAATTAAACTTGTTGAGAGCATTCAGCTTGACATTAAGAAATTACTTTCAGCTGCCCACTGTGCCTTTGAGAAACTCTTGTGTATCCTAAATATTTTAGTTGGTCTGACACATATGGCAAATAATGTGTGTCTTTCGGTAATGATCTTCAGGCTCTTCTTGGGCATTTTAGACATTTTAAATATCCTAATGCCAATAGATAGAAGTGGATTTGGTGGAGGTCTGCTATGTACGTTTATTTCATATCTGTCTTCATGTTAAAGAGGTGTCTAAAAATTTATTGTAGTAATTGTAAAGCTTGAGTTCCAAGATCAGTTTCTCCAGAAGGTTATGGAACATTTGTGAGACCCCCATCATGTCTTACTGCCCCGTGTAGGTTTTTTCCAATGGTGTGACAAAATCTTCCAGGTAACTTCAGTAATCTATATACATACAGGGACTTATTTTCTACAAAGAACTCCTTTTGTGTGTAGTTTAATTTTCTCCCTTCTTCTTACATTTTTCACCTACTCTTGCGTTCCTATTTTTACAGTAGTGCCCAGCTTTGAAGACACTCTAATGGACACAGGTTCAATCACCTTAGAACCAGAGAGATCTGGAATTAAAATTACTGCATAGAGAAATGGTTTGTATCACACAAGCACTCTACTGGATGCTTGCTTCTGCTTCAGTATGTTTCAGTCCTAAAAAAAAAAAAAAAAATAGGAGAAAACTGGTTTGAGTGATAGCATTTCTGTCCACAGGCATTGAGATGAGATGGATATTGTTATGGATCATTTTCTGCCCAAAGAGGTACTTCTTTTCATTTTCTTTATTACAAATGTAAGATCTTGTAACCTCTTAAAACACACATAATTTCTCTGTTGTTAGAGAATATATATGGGCATTCTTTTGAAGCTGGCATGATAAGTCCTAGGCAAGTATTTTACATTTCATCAGCTATAATTGGCATTGAAAAAAAAATGATAGGTGGATGGTTGATTCATTTTAATGTGCAGGTCAGCTCCAAAAAGTGAAAAAACCCTCTTTACCCAATTTAACAGCGAGATTACTATACTATACAGATGACACTAGTTACCCTGGATTGCATTATTTCAATGACATGACCTTTAGATTCTTCATCCTCTTTGAAAGGATCTTCCAAAGAGCAATGAAACATATTACTGTCTACTGCTCTGTCTCTCAGGGGAAAAAAAATTAGTTTCTTTAATTTACTGCGATCATTTTCCTGTGCAGTTCTCATGACAGGTTTCTAGTCCTTTATACAAATGGATTTATTCTTGATTAATTACAGTTTTGGAAGTAAAGTCACGTACTCAGTTCTTCAAGCTCTAAATTCTGGTTCTGTCACTTAAATCCACAGATAAATTGCTACTAGATGGACACAAGGAATCTTAATTGTATTTTGTGTGTTGGGAGGGATTTCTTCATCTTCTATTTTTTCCAAATAATAAAATAGTGGTGCAATTTTAATAGAATTTTTTTGTTAATGTTGGTCTGAAAATTATTTTGCCCCTCTTGACTATGCATAGTAAACATGACTAAAGACATTTTCTGGGTGTATATCGCTGTGACTTAACTTTGATATTAGTCCTTTTTTATATATACATGTTCGCCTATTTCATTTCTGTGACACAGTGGGAAAAAAATTACCCCTACTCAATTTCCATGTTTCCCTAGAACTGATCTATTTTGATAAATTTTTAAATTTTGCTTACAGATAAGATGTAGAACTCACATACCATGACTTTACTGTTGTAATTCAGATATTGTTTTTGTGGGTGCTCTATATTTTTAATTAAGGTGTGATTTTAATTAGTAAAGGAAAGCATCAACCTGCCTGTTTTATTTGCATGAGTAGATGAACTCCTTTATATCCAGATAATCATTATTATTATATTATATTTTATTATAACCATAGCAGGAAATATCTTGCTCTTAATTTTCACTTAATTACTTTTCTATCTATATTTTATCAAAACTGATGTTGCTATAATTATACCACAAGTAGATAAACAGGAATGTCAAAAAGACATTCTACAATCACATTTCCATGCCTAGTCCTATGAAGGGGATGTATCTTCAATCTGTATTACATGAAAATATTTTAATTAGAAAAAGATCCATTGTCCAGCCACAAAATATTTCTAAAGCTTCTTCAAATCCTTAATTTGAAATTCAGAGTTGAAAATTAATTAAAACCAAATCAACCAAACAAAAACCAACAAACCCCCAAATTAAACAAAACCAACACAAAGCCAAGACAAACAAAAGACAATCAATCAACCTAGTAAAATCATCAAGAAAACCACAAACCACTACTCTTTTCTAGAAAAATGTGATGTGATGATTTTTAAATAGCAGATCAGGAAATGTTGGTATATAACTAGCTTGAAAGAGTAATAAGACTCTTCCCAAATGTTCTTTTCCTTCACTTTTGTGTGTCTGTATCAAACAGACCATTGAATCAAGAAAAAAAAGCGTAAGTTGAACAAGAAACTCTTGGGACAAGAGGAAAGCAAAATCAATTTTTTTTCTTTAACAATGGAAAAGGTAATTTCCATCTGTTTGTTTTTTGTGCAGTTAAAATTTGTAGAAGATATTTTGAATATAAAGAAAGCTGGTTTTCTGAGGCTTTTGGAATAGTTCTTTTGATCTTCTGATACAAACTGTGACACTTTCCCTTGTAAAAGAGTGTTTATATTATATTTCAATTTCTATTTTAAAGGAAAAAAAGTCTATTTTGAGCTAAGTTTTATATAATTATTGATAGAATAAGAAGAAGAGTAACTTTTGGGTTTGTTTGTTTTCTCCAGCTCTTTCTCCACCAAAAAACAAATAAATAATAAAAAAATTAAACATTGTGACTCCTTGTCATTTCTTTATTTTTTGTAAAATTTAATTACATGTCATTGTCAAGGAAGGATCTAAAATTTCAATCTTGCTTCACAAATATTTTTTTTCTCCTGTCTGCCACATCATTGTGTCTGAGAACCTTATGAAAGGTAAACCTTTCATAAAATACCTTTGCCTATTGCCTTAAAATCCTGCAAAATAAATAAATACATACATACAAAAAACTAGAAACAAATTCTTGTAAAAGAAATAATAAATATGTCAAGTCTCTGGCTGCCACATCAAAAAAAATAAATTTCTGTTATTATCATACTATGGCAGTCATTGGCTGGCCGAGCTGGATAATGCCAGCAGTCTGTCATGTTTTAGACTTGATTTTAAGGCTAGCAAGAGTATAGTGGAGAATAAAGTCTTCAGTGAGAGGGTATAATATAGAGCTCAGAGTAGTTTTAGAAAGATCAAAGGAGGCATTACTGGGCCAGCACTCAAACAACGATGAGGGAAGTACCGTATTCCTAATTCTCAGATGCTGTGGAAAAAGCCAGTGAAGGGATTTATAGTGCAAAGCAAAAATCTTAAAATCGATAGGATGCTTTACTGGTGCTCACAGTTATGCCTGTAGAGCATGGGATGGAGAGGTTAATTAATCCATTTTAAAGTCTGTAATTTGAATTAATTTGAAGTTTTCTACAGTAAGACCAGTTTACAAATCTCTGTTTGGGAGATAGAAATCCATAGCTTTGAACCAGTGCATAAGTGGATCGATTGCTATCTGGAAATCTGCTTTTAATAACAGTTAGAAAACTTTGGTGATGCTATTTAAGTGCTTTTGCATGTCAGGCTAGATCAGGTATGTATTATCAGTCTAATATAACACTTCAGAATTACACTGATTTGAAACAAAATAAAAAACCAAAACAGAAAACTGGGAAAATAATGTTAATGTTAAGCATTTCAGCCATCTCTGAAATACAAGGAAGTATTTTACAATTTATAAATCCACTATAAATAATGCATATTTCTATAATGCATTGACATGATATATATGTGTATTTACGTTTTTCTAGTAAATGATAGATTTTTAACAATGGGCAGAAACTGAGGCACAGGAAGGTCCACCTAAACATGAGGAAGAACTTCTTTATGGTGGGTGACCGTTCACTGAAACAGATTGCTCAGAGAGGTTTGGAATCTGCATCACCAGAGAGACTTGAGAATGATCTGGACACAATCCTGTGCCACGTTCTCTGGGATGGCCCTGCTTGAGTCAGGAGGCTGGACTAGAATATCCCCTGTGGCCCCTTCCAACCTGTCCCACTCTGTGATTCTGTGATCTTAAAATTCCTAACAAACTAAAATTATACCAATAAAGGTTATATTCAAACAGCCACCAAGAAATGTTTGCACTCTCAAGGAAGCAATAATCATAATTTGATAATAATAATTCTATTTAGTTACTATTTCCATTCTGCCTCAAAAGATCAAGGATGAAGTATGTCACTTTTCCAGATGACTAAAAATATTCCAAGCCTTGTTTTACCACACTGGAGAGATGAATTTTTTACCATGGGCTAAAACGTTCCTGGGCAGGACATCCTTATCCGTTTATAAAACAGGGACTCCTATTCATACAAGTCAGCATTTTAGAGGGACACATGACAGTCCAAGTCTGATATTGTGCATTAAGAAACATAGTGAGATGCAGAATCTGTCTTTTTATGTTTGTGTGTACACACTCTTAGGAAAGCAGGCGATGAATGAGAGTGTGTGAGAGACTGAAATGTTAATGATTAATGACTCAAACAATTGGCCCCCACGTGAGTAGAGGGAGCTTTGCTGGTGATGGGCAAGGTAATAGCTCAGGTGCAGAGGGTGTGAGCATCAGAGGATGGCTCTGATTGATTTGCCACTGCAAATCAACCTCTTCCTTCCACTCCAAACTAACTGTTCTAAACTAAATCCTACATATATATATTTATAAACACTGACCATTCAGTTTTATTTCACTGTATTCTGCCTCAAGGGATCTATTAACAAAAAATCTGAATTACCTTCATCTTCAGCGGTGGGTCGTAAATAAGGGGAGATAACATAAGAGATTGCAATTTGGAAAATAAAAAATAAAGAAAGAAAGAAAGGAAGAAAGGAAGAAAGGAAGAAAGGAAGAAAGGAAGAAAGAAAG